>APFE031412910.1:123672-172457 GCA_000404065.3 Pinus taeda | reverse complement strand
TGATAAGTCTGCTGGATTTCGAATGAAATCTAAAATTCTACTTTCTCCATATGAAATCCAATGAGGTCGGAACCACTCTCAAACATCCTGAGTCATTTCATGGTAATGTTAAAAATTTAAGTAAAGGATGAAAATGAAGATTAAGGAGAATGTCACTTTTACTTTAAGAATTTAACATTACCATGAATAGCATATCAATACTAGGGCCTAGACTTGATCATGAAGCTGCCAAAATGCTCTACTCCTTGCTGCAACAGCACAAATCACTTGCCAAATGAAAATATTAATGAGCAAACACACCCTTTTCTTTCCCGCACTGAGCTTAGCGAGTCCTGGAAACCGGACACGTGTCCTAAAATCGCGACACGCCCTCGGACACGATGTGTCCTGTGATTTGGACACGAATTCGGACCGAATTGTGTCGGATTCGCTGGATTCGGGATTCGCAAGGGGTTTAGGATGAATCCGGTGACTTAGTTGAAGGTGCAAGCGCAGGTAACGCAGGATGAGAACGTCTAATCTAAACTAGAAATGAAATCAATTTACTATTGAAGTACATATTTGCTATTTATAATTGAAACTAATTAATTAAGGAAAACACGCTCAAACAATATGAATAAGAAATTTTAATTAATGTGCAAACAAAACTAATTCTAATTAATCATAAACCAAGCAATACAAATTATCATTCAAACGATTTCAATCTTAATCTAAGTAATGGAAATCTTAAATCAAACACTAAGATCTATTTAATCTAAATGCAAGAATCTTAAATCAAACACTAAGATCTATTTAATCTAAATGCAAGAATCTTAAATCAATCGAGACTAACTCAAAAAGGCATCAAGATTATGCTAATTTCAATTGAAAAAACTAATTATAATCCAAATGATTTAAGCTAAGGAAATAAACAATCCAAACAATACTGCGACTAATCTAATTCCTGGGATCACACAAAGATCTACTGCTTTACTTAATCATTAAAAGACTAAATCATTGCAATGACCATTTCAAGACTAAATTACTTCAATTGCAATGCCAATTCAAACCTAGACTACTCCTAATTGAAATCGAAATTACTTTAACTACAAGATTTAGATTGCATCTAATGGAAAACAAAATCATTCAAATCAAATCAAAACGCTGAACTATAAGATTCAGATTGCATCTAATGGAAAGCAAAATTACTCTAATCAAAATCGAAACGCTGAACTATAAGTTTCAGATTGAACTCATGAAAACATTCGTTAATGAAAACCACTCTGCAAATCTAATCCCTATGATTGGAATGAACTACATAACTTGCTTCCAGGTGGTGGTGGGCCCTTTCCACTCCTGGAGCAAGTTAGATTAACTCAATGGAAATAAAATTCAAAACACAGTCATAATACTTACAAAGGATTTAGAGATGAAGCAAAATTCAATTAAGATGCAATTATTATTACAAAAGAGCTTCAATCCATCCTTTATTCCTTCCGTGCTTCTCTTCTTTTTACAAACTTCAAAAGCTTACAATACAAACCATGGCTGAGCCATTTATAAGATTTAGAAGGTGAATTAGTCATTTTCCTCCATTATGGAAAATTGAACAATTTTAACAAACTGACCCCAAAGATATTGGCATATCTTTCTAACCATGGCGAATTTTGGAAAACTATTTGGAGGGAGCCTAAATTGTTATATTGTAAACAAAAACCTCTCTTAGATTTGTCTCATTCAAATCCATCTCCTCAGAAATCATGTCCAAAGTTGGCTGTCTGGCTCTTTTTGCAAGATTCTAGAACTCTGGAAAAACAGTCATTTTTTATAAAACTGCCTCCAAGACCTCCTTATAACTTTTAGAGAAATTCGAATCTAGAGAAACGGTTTTGGATATAGATAATTGGGTATATGGTTAACAAACCCATTTGCTCAGAGTTTCCCAATTCACCTCCAGCTACACAAAAATCGAGGTCAAACTTGGTAGTTTGGAAACTGTGCACATTTTGAGCAGATTTGTTAATTAGCTCCTAGGGACCCACATGTGCGACCTGGTTGCAATCCAACACATGGAAATGTATTAAAGCATTATTTTGGACAATAACCTCCCTCGATTTTCCTCGGAAGCGTGCCGAAATGTCGAAACCCCAAATTGAATATTCCCCTACTCTACTTGTACCAACTAGTTCAATTGACTTGTAAAGAATTTCGGCGACGGAACCCTGTGACAAGTGAACTTAGCAAAAACGTCATTAGTAAATCATGACAAAATCATATTTAATCATAGAAAATATACGAAAACTAATGATAACCAACCATGAGGCGTAAGAAGTGAATTGGCGATAAGTGATGGAATTATGGTGTGAAATGAGTGTAATAGTACATGAATATAGGTTATGAATGGTGGTATTGAATGATGAAAACATGGGCATATTTGAAGCCTAACATCCCCCCCATGCCTAAGGATTTGCATGTCCTCATGCAAACAAGTACTTTGCTCATTTATAGATTTTATGGCATCGTGGCTTTGGGCAGGGTTGGTTCTTGTGGAGCAACACTGCGTGAAGATTTGAGGGTGTTGGTTCTTGTGGAGCAATACCATTCTTATTTGACTGCCATATATTTGATTTTGAGAGCAATACAAATTGAGGATAAACAATAGATGTGCTAGGAGAAAATGATAAATGAGATGATAAGTGGCAATGGAAATGGTGGATGAGATGAAGTGGTGATGGAGATGGTAACATAGGTGCTTGCATACTCGGTTTTTCTGAGGCCAATGCTTATGGATGGTTCCTTTATGAAAAGCGGCAATGACTTCATCCTCTATTGGATACATTCGACTGACAATATATGTGAATGTAGGAGGGGAAGGTAGTATAGTTACTGCTTTGTTTACATGAACCAATATTCATGATTATGACCTTATTAGAGTAGCATGCATTCTATTATGAATGAGGAGTTTGCAAATGGAGGGTATATGGAAAACAAAATATATGGAATATGTGGTGGTTAATCATCAAAGCTCTCTTAAATCTCTAATGAATTAAAGAATCTTAAGCCAACTTTACCTCAAGCTTTACCTTTACCGTGATGATAGCTACAGGCTGAAGTAGAGGATGGAATGGTTGGAGCTAATGTGACTGCTGATCTGACCTACTGAAGAAGGCAGAAGGCTGAACTAAGGAGCAAAAGGATGAACTGAAGGTCCCCTTCTCCCCCATGTCTGAGGAGTTGTATGTCCCCAAACACTGAGGAAAGGTGACTCTTGTTGCAAATGACAATGGAAATGTTGATACAAAGAACCAAACTGCTGCAAATCTGTGTTGAGATCGCAAAACCATATAGTCGTCAATCGCTACACACCCATGTGCAATCTTGCATATGTGAGTAAATGGTGTTGATGTCGAACATAAGTGAGGAAGTTGTTAACCAATGCGAGATATCCCACCTTTGATGTCAATGGGAATCAAGGCACTAGGTACATTCTACTAGCCATGAATAGATTTGTTGAAGTCGAATGGGCAGCAAAATTCATCCACCAAGAAACATTGATGAATTTCCCTAGTAGATGACAAGGATACCTGCCATTAAGGCATGCAGGCTCCCAGGTACCTTATCTAACCCTAACCTTAATCCCAGATGCTTTGCTGATGTCGATGGGACAAGGCTTGTTGGCAGGTGGGCCTTAAGGGATCCCACATTAACCAACTCGAGGACAAACATAATGACTTGAAAGATACATCATTTGAAGAACTCATACAAATTTACAAAATTTATTGGGAACTTTGCCCGTCAGTTACCTAGATTTCAAGTGAAGTCCTTGTTCAGTTGCGCTAGACAAGCTGGTTTTCACAGAAGGACTTATTTTTATCTTTACTATTTTCATTTATTTATTGCAATACTAACTTTCCTACTATATTGAAGAAAAGACGTCCTCCTTCAAGTGAAAGAGAACTTCCAATGAAGCCATGTGCGGATCAGGTACAAGGATATATTCATGCTCATATTTAACATATAAGAGTTAGAATGTACAAGAGCATGAGAAATCAACAGCTTTGAAAGACGTGATACAAAGAGTATTTGAAGGTGAGAGTGGTACTTTGACTGGATTGTGATCTGGAACCAATGCTCGACGTAATCTTGGTGGTATTGGCCCATTTCTTCATTTGGACCACTCTGAAAGTCCTCCTCGGTCATACTAGGCAAACTTGGATAATTGGTCTCCGAAATGCATACAAGGCTTGCTACTGGGCATGGTGAAAGTTCTTCGATCTCAGGTTCAACTGGATGCTTCCCATCAGATTTGGTACATGATTTCTCAATCTCCTTAGTAGATAGGCAAAAGGAATCAAGGGAGATTTCCAAATCCTCTTTTGGCTATCGAGAGACAGATAATTTCTTGAATGTGGTGAAGATGAACTTTTCCCAAGAGGCAAAAATCCCAGCTACTGCTAGGATTTGAGAAAGTACTTTAAGGGACATTCTTCAAGCACTCGATCATTCTTTGAATTTCTCCTCCTGTTTTATGGTTCCTGTCTCACAACATGGATTAGTGTAAAGGGGTTCTTACAACACCCCAAAAATGTTTTATCTTTAAAGAGCTTTGAAATTATAAACTAAATGAATTAAAAACTGCTAATTGCAATAAAACTCACCAAAATTGCTTATTTGGACAAGCAAACTTTGGAGCAACCCCACAATGGTGGACGCGTGGCTCTTCACTCACGTTTTATTGTACACTCTCCGCCCTCTGATTGCCCTGCAACTAAGATCACACAAAAAACTTGTGAAAGAAACTAAGCTCTAATCCCTTTAGCACCTCCCTAGCAACGACGCCAAAAATGTTGGGGAAATTATGTGTTATAATTCCAACATTAAATTATCAATTTGGGACTCGTAAGCTCCGAGGTGCAAGCACAGGTAACGCAGGATCAGAGTGTCTAATCTAAACTCGTCTAATCTAAGCTAGAAATGAAATCAATTTACTGTTTAAGTACATATTTGCTATTTCTGATTGAAACTAATCAATTAAGGAAAACACGCTCAAACAATACAAATAAGAAATTCTAATTAATGTGCAAACGAAACTAACTCTAATTAATCATAAACCAAGCAATACAAATCATCATTCGAACGATTTCAATCTTTATCTAAGTAATGAAAATCTTAAATCAAACACTAAGATCTATTTAATCTAAATGCAAGAATCTTAAATCAATCGAGACTAACTAAAAAAGGCATCAAGATTATGCTAATTTAAATTCAAACAAAACTATTTATAATCCAAACGATTTAAGATAAGGAAATAAACAATCCAAACAATACTGCAACTAATCTAATTCCTAGGATCACACAAATATCTACTACTTTAATTAATCATCAAAAGAATAAATTACTGCAATGACCATTTCAAGACTAAATTACTTCAATTGCAATGCCAATTCAAACCTAGACTACCGCTAATTGAAATCGAAATACTTTAACTACAAGATTCAGATTGCATCTAATGGAAAACAAAATCATTCAAATCGAAATCAAAATGCTGAACTATAAGTTTCAGATTGCATCTAATGGAAAACAAAATTATTCTAATTGAAATCGAAAAGCTGAACTATAAGATTCAGATTGAACTTATGAAAACATTTGTTAATGAAAATCACTCTGCAAATCTAATCCCTATGATTGGAATGAACTACAGAACTTGCTTCTAGGTGTTGGTGGGACCTTTCCACTCCTGGAGAAAGTTAGATTAACTCAATGGAAATAAAATTCAAAACACAGTGATAATACAAAGGATTTAGAGATGAAACAAAATTCAATTAAGATGCAATTATTATTACAAAACAGCTTCAATCCATCCTTTATTCCTTCCCTGCTTCTTTTCCTTTTACAAACTTCAAAATCTTACAATACAAACCATGGCTGAGCCATTTATAAGATTTACAAGGCGAATTAGTCATTTTCCTCAATTATGGAAAATTGAACAATTTTAACAAACTGACCCCAAAGATATTGGCATATCTTCCTAACCATGGCGAATTTTGGAAAAACGTTTGGAGGGAACCTAAATTGTTATATTGTAAACCGAAACCTCTCTTGGATTTGTCTCATTCAAATCCCGCTCCTTGGAAATTGTGCCCAAAGTTGGCTGTCTGGCTCTTTTTGCAAGATTCTAGAACTCTGGAAAAACAATCATTTTTTATAAAACTGCCTCCAAGACCCGCTTATAACTTTTAGACAAATTCGAATGTGGAGAAACAATTTTGGATTTAGATAATTGGGTATATGGTTAACAAACCCATTTGCTCATATTTTCCCGATTCACCTCCAGATGCATGGAAATCGAGGTCAAACTTGGCAGTTTGGAAACTGTGCACATTTTGAGCAGATTTGTTAATTAGCTCCTAGAGACCCACATGTGCGACCTGGTTGCAATCCAACACATGGAAATGTATTAAAACATTATTTTGGACAATAAGCTCCCTCGATTTTCCCCGGAAGCGTGCCAAAATGTCGAAACCCCAAATTGGATATTCCCGTACTCTACTTGTGCCAACTAGTTCAATTGACTTGTGAAGAATTTCGGCGATGGAACCTTGTGACAAATGAACTTAGAAAAACCGTCATTAGTAAATCATGACAAAATCATCTTTAATCATAGAAAATATAAGAAAACTAATGATAATCAACCATGAGGCGTAAGACATGAATTGGTGATAAGTGATGGAATTATGGTGTGAAATTAGTGTAATAGTACATGAATATAGGTTATGAATGTTGGTATTGAATGATGAAAACATGGGCATATTTGAGGCCCAACACTAATGTGAGATAGGTACATATCAATAAAACTTGATAAACATAATGGAAATAATAGCATAATGAAACAAGTAGAAATATAAGAGCAAGAATATCAAGAAGTTACCATACGCAAGGAGAAGAACACCTTAAATGTAACCACAAAGTCTTTTGTATTAATTGCAAAGAGTGTACAATCTAGCAGAGTATCCTTAAGCCCAATAACTCGTATTGCAGATTATACGAATGAGAGCCCAAGGCTCAATTTATAAGAGAATGGGAGCAAATCCCAATGTAGAGTCCACATGACAAATGGCTATGGAGGAAATCCCAAGAAGAGAAAGTCGAGTTACAAGTGGGGATGAGAGAGCACAAGCGTAGAGCCTCCATCAAATCAAATTCCATATGTGGCATGTGCAGCCCTTCATCAAACAAATTGAATTCTCCAAGTGTGCAATGAGAGGGAGTTAACTCCCTATCCAACTAGCCACGAAGTGCCACCTCAAATGATGATTTCATTGTGCCCAACATATATCCTTCTCATGAACTGTGTGGGCCTCCAAGAGTAACTCGAAATTCCCAAGTGGATGTGCCAAGTGTAGAAAAAGTGAGGCTAAGGTGAGACAAGCTTCCACGAAACCCTCCATCAAAATATCCATCAAATATTTCTTTGTGCATTAACTCCTCCAAAAGTTCGATTTTGCACATAAGCAACTTCACAATTAAATGCCAGAAATTCGATTTCTTGTGAGAGTGGTGCATTTATGATGTAAGATGTTCAATCATCCTCCAGATGTCCCTTGACTCAACTGTT
Organism: Pinus taeda; assembly: GCA_000404065.3. Classification (NCBI taxonomy): domain Eukaryota; kingdom Viridiplantae; phylum Streptophyta; class Pinopsida; order Pinales; family Pinaceae; genus Pinus; species Pinus taeda. Next base: position 164,863 of record APFE031412910.1, on the reverse strand, counting down.
TGACTTGGGATAATATCCAAGTCATTTTGTCACATGGAGCAATTTATTTCTGGTTTAATTTATGGCCACTTTTTCCACTAAACTTAGGCAAAGTGGGTTTTGAGGGTCTATAACACATTTGTAATGCCTCAAAGTGTGTCATAGTAGAAAGTTGAGGGTGAGAGGTGCAATTTTTATTATTCATACCCTCTACAACTTCTCTAGAAAACACTTATTACATTTCATATAAAATTTTTATTGCAATTTCCGCCCTGCGAGAAATTTTAAAAACTAAAAAGTGATCCCCTAGGCCTAACCAAATTCCACAATTTTTTTTTTTTTGTGATCTAATATGGTAATATACATTGACCCTAGACATTAGGACTCACCCAAGGCTTCACCATCAAGTCGTACTCTGGCTTTGGGTTATATTTGGAGGAAAAAACTCAATTAATTATTAAGTCCTCGCAAGGGGATGATAATTGACCAAGTGAAAAAAAACCTCCCAGAGTAATACTCACTTGATGATAAGGTCCCAGGCTACCTAGGCTTGTTACATGACTCGAATCCTCATACTAGTATCACTTTTACATTGTCCTCACAGGGATTGTGGAATTTGAGAACAACAAAAAATGATAGGAAGAAGAAGTAAAGTTTAAAAACTCTAGTAGTATGATGATCTCTGATGGTAAAAGCAACCTTTGGCACATCCTTGGGCATGGAGTCTTCAAAAACTCCTCAATTGCCACTCTAGTGATCAACATTCGACTCCACATGGGGATGCATGCTAGATAGGAAATTGTGTATTTTTTGAACTTCAAATCTCTCTTTTAAGGAAGTTGCTAGGGTTTCTAAGAATGGGCTATTGCCTCTTCATCAAGGCGATCTCCATTAAAATTTCTCTAGGTAACTCCATTGCCCATTTAGATCGAGGTGTTAGTCTAGGAGGTGTTGATCAATCTCTCTTCTACAACAATTTTCTCTTTCTTCTCTCTAAAAAGCTAGATAGCTAGGGTTAGGGTTAGGATTTCCTTGAATTATTGTTAAAAAAATTTCACTTGATGTGTTATTTCCCTTTTAGTAGGGATTGCATTTAATAATTGATAAAACACAAAATATAGGATTAATTGCCTTATAAAACCCTCTTTATAAGGTTGACACCGTCTTTGTATTGTTGTTTTATGCATGTTTCAGCTATAAAAACTCAATTGCAATGCCTAAACCTTGTATATCGAATTGATAATCTTGCTCCTTTATTGGTCCATCATTGTAAGAATATTTCTTCTAGCTGTTATGTGACATTGCATGCCATATCATTGGAAATCTATCAAACCCTAACTTATAACAACTCTCTAATTTATTTAAGTTGTCCAAGGATAGAATGCTTCAACTTTGGTGAAAAGTATCTTAGTCCTCATGGCTTGGCAAGTACCCTATCCCAATCATTATACCCTTCAACCACCTTAAACCCTTCTTGTTCTGTCTCCGTTAGGTGATCTATATACAAGGAAGTCTCTCTGGTGGTTTATTTGCCACTAAATAGCTAAAGAAAGGCTACTGAGGTGATAATGGTGGCCGATCTCTTGTCGCCACGAGGTCTGGGTTTTCCTAGTGAGGGTTTGCATTAGACCTGCTAGATTTTGCGGTAACAGGACCATTGACCAAGATACATGCACTTAAACCACATGTTCCTCCTTTCACTCATGTGACATCGTTTGAGAGGATGGACCTCTTTTCTTGGCATGGACCTATGCATGTGGAGTTTGTTGGAGCTATTTGTGGCAGATTGTTATATATTATTGGGTTGACCTCCTGGAGGAGGGTATTTGTCTTGTTTTGATCACATCTCTGGTACTATTTTGCTGGCGACATCCACCTCTACTCTATTGAGATTGTACATGTGGCATTAGTCCACCATAAAATATTGTTGTTGATTTGTCCTCAAGTTAGATGGGGGATGTTAGTTTTTTAGCATATATCTAGGGTTAGTGATGGATCCATTATTATTTTATTTTATTGAGCTATGACTATAAATTTGTAATAGGTTGTTGGAAGTGGTCTTAGGCTTTTGGAATAAAACCATTCTTATTTTTTGTTCAGTGCCTTGTGGAAATGGTGATGCTTCTTTGTTAAATGTGAGGAAAATTGTTCTTGGTGCATTATTGAAAGCGAACGTTACGTATTTGTGGATGCCAATGTCAACGCAATGGCCATAGAGGAACAATATTGCTACATTGGAAAAGGTTATGTGTGGTAGACCCTACTCCTAAACCTTTCAGTTTCTTTTGTTTTAAAGAGGAGAACTTTATGCTTTTGACATCGGTAGAGTTATTGCATTTATTGGAATCTTTAGGCAAGGGCCATTCATGTATTATTCTGAAATAAGATCTTTTATAGACCCTTTAGTTCTTTAAATCTATGATCTTTAGTTACTAAATTGGTGTCGCTGTTGTTACACATCCTTGGTTGACAACAACCCATAATCTTGCATAATAATATCCATTTAAAGAGGCTAATTGTGAAAATTCCTTGAATTGCAGCAACTGGAAAATTATTCTTCTAACTGATTAATTATGTAGAGTATTTGTGATGGCAAATAATGAATAAATCACACTGCAATTCTTCACAATAAAATTAAGATGCGGAAAATAAACTAGAACTGAGAAAATAGAGACACACACACAACAAAAATGACAACAATATTTTTGGACTAACGTCCCCTGAAAAATCCCGAAGGGAAAACCAGTGTAGTAGATGAGGGTTTATTTTATTATTATGCAGCAGTAAAATCTAAGTACAATATTTTGGATGTCTGATTGGCACACCTCTAGCAAAATAATCTAGCCAAATAATTTGTGAGACAATTTGTCTCACTCCACAACTGATCTGGCTCCAACAACTGGCCCTGATTGAGCTACACAATTGTCCCTTCGCCAGCCTCTGCGCATTGCTTGCACAGGCTCTACTCACACTTCTTGTGGAGTTTCTTGGAATCTATCGTTCTGCCTGACTCTGCCTCTAGAGATGACTCGCTTGGCCTCCTAGAAATTTTCCCGGCCACTAGCAACTGAATCGACTTCCTCCTTAGCTAAATTGAACTGCCATTTGAAGCTTCTGCGCTGCCTCTATGCAGCCTCATCGAGGAAATAATGCGGCCCTCTTGCTGTTGACTCTCCGATATTGGTACTCCATCAGAAATCACTATTGTTGCTCCCTCAAGCTTCTACATTCCTTCTGGCTTGAACTCTTCTTCCTTGCTCAACCTCTGCAACTGGATAACTTGATCTACCAAGGAGCTCCCTCTCCCTCTCATTCAATGTGTCTATCTCCATTCCCGTCATCCTTCTCTTATAATCTCTCGTTGGATCACCAATGGCCATGATTAAATCGTTATCAACGATTAAGACCATCTCAAACTCAATTCGTGTGAGTTTCTAGAGCTTTCTCACCTTTCTTTAATTAATTCCTATTAATTAACAAATTTTCCTAGGTTAGACCTGAGAAAAATTTAAATGTTGGTTAAAAAAAAGCTAATTAAGGCGTTTCACAAGCTTATCTCGCGAAACCTTTTTTGGGTTTTGGATATTTCGTTTTCTTAGCCTCTCTGACACAAATCGAGACTAGAACACCTATCCGATGCGACAAAAGCTAACACTCCCTCATAGCGAGGAAGGTGTTCTCTCCCATAACATCTTCCCTCATGCTGCTGATGTCTAACCCCTGTAACAACATGTCATTGTTCATCAAGCTACTGCGCATACTTTGATTCATCTACAAACCCTGTAGCTGAACCATCCTGCATCTATGCTATTGGTGACACTACACTGTGCCACCCTGCATTGCTTCCAATGTTGTTTGCACTATCTGATCTCATGTTGTTGTTGTTGCTGCAACCACTGCAACTAAGAACGATCTACGGATCCACTGTGTCTCCTGATTCTCTAACTGCAACTAGTCTCTACAACTGTCCACTGAGTAACTGTTTGCGTCCCTCTAGTAATTAACTGCAACTAGTTTCTATAGCTGTCTCTCAAGATCTAATTGCACCTACTGACACTAATTCACTTGCTACGGAAAAGGGTTCTCCACTATACCCATCTGTTCTCTGAAGTATATCTACAACCTGTGCTTTTGTGGGAACATGTTGTAGCTGGACTGCTCCACGCTGCACAAGATCTTTGATGAAGTGGTGTCGAATGTCTATGTGTTTCGACCTATCATGAAACACTAGATTTTCAAAGAGCTTGATGCAACTATGATTATCACAATAGATACTAGTTGCCTCCAACTTATGACTGAACAAGCTCACTAGCAACTTCCAAAGCCGTATAGATTCATACCGAGCAATGCTAGCTGCCATATATTTTGCTTCTGCAGAGCTTAGTGCCACAAACTTCTGCTTCCTGCTGCACCAAGATACTACCCCTGATCCAATATTGAAGCAACACCTAGATTTTCTCTTATGATCCACTAAAATGCCTGCCCAATCTGCATTTGTGAAACCACACAACCTGATACCATCACCTCAAGTATACCTCAATCCATACTCGAACGTGCCGTGCAAATATCTCAAAATGTGCCTCGCAGCCCTCTGGGTATTCTATATATACCTCCTCATCTATCACCCCATTCAAGAAGGTTGTCTTGACGTCCATCTGGTAAATCTGCCATCCCATCTGTGCTGTTAGAGATATGATGGATCGACTGCAAGTATATTTGGCAGCTGGGGCAAAGATCTCCTCATACTCTTTGCCTTCCTTTTGCGCATACCCTTTTTCCATGAACCTAGCCTTAAACTTCTCCACGCTGCCATCTCTAGCGTACTTGATCTTATAGATCCTCCAAGAGCCCACAACTGACCTATCAACAGGCCTCAACACTACCTCCCAAACATCATTTGTCATGATGGAGCTATACTCTTCCACCATGGCATCTATATACACCTGATGTTGTGCAGCCTCTTGATAGTTGGAAGGATCGACCACCTATGCCACCAATGCTTGGTACCTGTCTGGATGTATGTGTTCTCTCTTGTTCGCCCTAGGAGCTCCAATGAACTTATTTGCGTGCCTCTACGTTTGACGAACTTCTCTGCTGGTATGTCCACTAGTGGTGGGAGGATCGACCAGCTCCTCACCCTACCTCTACTGCTTCGTCTGCTGCGATATGATAAGATCTCTTGCACCTGAGGTCGTGATGGTACTAGTGACCGTACTAGATCCTTGTGATTATCTGTATGACTATCCCTGCGGTTTCCCTTGTGGCTACCCCTGCTGTTGAACCAATGGAGCTCATGCTGGCTTGACCTTTACAACTAGATAGCTCGATCTGCCAAGAAACTCGCTCTCCCTCTCATTTGATGTGTCTATATCCATCCATATCGTCTTGCTCTTATAATCTCTTGTTGGATCACCAATGGCCATGATTAAATCGTTATCAACGGCTAAGATCATCTCAAACTCAACCCGTGTGAGTTTCTAGAGCTTTCTCACATTTCCTTAATTAATTCTTATTAATTAACCAATTTTCCTAAGTTAGACTTAGGAAAAATTTAAATGATGGTTAATTAATTTAATTAAGGCATTTCACAAGCTTATCTCGCAAAACCTTTTCTGGGTTTTGGAGATGTCGTGTTCTTAGCCTCTCTGACATAAATCGAGACTAGAAAACTTGTTCGATGCTACAAAAACTAACAATAACTTGACTCCATACACTGAAATGGATCAAAGCACTGATTATCCCTCCCAACCAAAAAAAAATATAAAATAATCACGCTTTATTTTTTGTTTTAAGTAATCTGAAATTACAGCAAACAAACTCTTAAAATAGATTGCATTTCAAGTCATTTGAGGTTCCATTAATCATCTAAAATTTAACTTATTGATTTTAAAAACAGATTTGATTTTAGTGATAAAACCTAGTTCGATTTGCTAATTGTAGCATTGTTTTATTGCTGTTTTATAAATCTGGAAATGGCTATTCAAATGTGGTTTCTAAATTCTAATTGTTAATTTAAAAATTGAAAAACCCTAGACCAGAATTAAAACTAAGCTCCTTTGCCTATCAATTCTACAATGACTTGCAATTAGTGTACTTAGGGATTCCCCCTTTGACTAGAACCTTGTATAGCCTAAAGAGAGAAAGACAAGAAAACTAAGGTGATAGTGGGTATTTTGTTTAAATTTCCCTTGGGGTTTCACAACTTTTGTTTAAGGGACTGTTGGCTCAAAATCTAGCAGGCCTCATGAAAGGGCTCGCAAAGCAAGGGTTAGACCCTATTGCAACAATGAGGTGGTTGCCATTGTCACCTTAGCACTCCAGCCCATGCTCTTTAGTGGAATTTCACCACATGGGAAGCTTCCGTTATAGATCAAAAGGTAGTTTAAGTCAATAGGATCAAGGTGATGTAAAGGAGGTTTGATCCAGGTACTTCTCACTTGGAACAAGGCACAATTCTTTGTGTAAAGGAACCGCGTACCTATAAAGAAGCCTAGGAAATAACACTTGAAGCCTAGGGTTTCAAGATGCGATTCAACAATAGTACATCTAGGCATACAAGCACAAGGATAGAGTTTGCTTTGGAAGATATACTCAACAAATGGAATGAAAAACCTTCAATTAGCCCTATGTTGAAGCCATTACGCTGAACCAGGGTTTCAAGAAACCTAAATTACCTAGGGTTGATGACGTCAACCCTAGTTAAGCAATTTCCACCAAGGGAAGGGCTAGATTTTTAGTTAGCAAGGTCAAGCAAGGTGGAAGGAAGCAAAATTAGCTCCAATGTTGACTTGAGGCAAACCCTAGTTGAATTTGACCCTTGTCCTAGCCCTAGAAACTTGCCTTGAAGGGTCGAAAAGATAAGGAAGAGAGGTAAAAGATGAATTTTTTGATGTTTTGATCATCAAGAGGGCCAATAACTTTTCCCTACCTGGGTGATGGAGTCTTAGGAACTTTAACCACAAAATTACCAAATCTTTGAAGGGAGTAAGGGGGAAACCCTAGTTTTCACTTTCTAACCCTAAGTATCATTTTATGAGGGGGGAATTCACTAGAAAATCACTCTCTAGGAGGTTTTCTAGGGAGTTCAAGGATAAAAGATTTACCATGCAACAATTATCAAGAATTTCAAATAAACATATGCATTTAGATGAGGAACAGTAGAAACCGTAGCAATATTACATGCAAAACCATAAAATATATTCAACAAAATACTCACAATTTATCCAAGAACATGCCTTCTTTCAACCCCAAAATGATGTCTCCAAAACAAAAACTAGTATCCAATAACCAAAATCCACATAATATCACATCTCCACAAGTAGCGAAGTACAACAAAGCAAGTCGATCTCTTCTAATAGAGCCCCAAAATCCACAAGTGTGATGATGAACAAATGAGAAAGGTGATCTTCTACTTATATGAGGTCTATCACCTCTAATAATTGACTAAAACCCCCTAAAACGAGTTTGATTTTGAGTGGGCATAAAGTATAATTGGGTTACAAGACAACCCACTAGCTCAACAACAAAATATACTAATGAGAGCCTATATGTGTGAGCCAATGTTGACTTGAGGCAAACCCTAGTTGAATTCGACCCTTGTCCTAGCTCTAGCAACTTGGCTTGAAGGGCCGAAAAGATAAGGAAGAGAGGTAAAAGATGAATTTTTTGACGTTTTGATCATCAAGAGGGATGCCAGTGACTTTTCCCTACCTAGGTGATGGAGTCTTAGGAACTTTAACCACAAAAATATCAAATCTTTGAAGGGAGTAAGGGGGAAAATCCTAGTTTTCACTTTCTAATCCTAACTATCATTTTATGAGGGGAGAAATTCACTAGAAAAGCACTCTCTAGGAGGTTTTCTAGGGAGTTCAAGAATAAAAGATTTAGCATGCAACAATTATCAAGAATTTCAAATAAACATATGCATTTAGATAAGGAACAATAGAAACCTTAGCAATATTACATGCAAAACCATAAAAGATATTCAACAAAATACTCACAATTTATCCAAGAACATGCCTTCTTTCAATCCCAAAATGATTTCTCCAAAACAAAAGGTAGTATCCAATAACCAAAATCCACATAAGATCACATCTCCACAAGTAGCGAAGTACAACAAAGCAAGTCGAGCTCTTCTAAGAGAGGCCCAAAATCCATAAGTGTGATGATGAACAAATGAGAAAGGTGATCTTCTACTTATATGAGGTATATCACCTCTAATAATTGACTAAAACCCCCTAAAACGAGTTTGATTTTGAGTGGACATAAAGTATAATTGGGTTACAAGGCAACCCACTAGCTCAACAACAAAATATACTAATGAAAGCCTACATGTGTGAGCCATAAGCCTCTAAAAATGATGATGTCATGCACTTTTAGGGCTCAAAATGTTCCAAAATGCACTTGGAAGGGATACAAAGGTCTCCAAGCATCATTATCATCCTCAATTTGAGGCAGGTCCTCAAACCAAGCCTCAAAGCATCTCCATGTGTCCAAAATCTAGCTATGGGTGCCTTGCGCCATCTCTATGGTTTCCAAGTAGATAGCCTAGTGTAATTTCTCTCCAGTGTTGGGAATCTATCAGGTGCAACAAGCCCTCCTCAATCATGTTGGGGGATAACTATCCTCATGTGGGCTTTGGATCAAGGCATGCCCATCAAGTAGTGTCAAGGCTAGCTTGGGGGCACGCTGGGTCCACTGGAACATCATCAAGAATCCTCCATGCCAAGCAAGAGAAGTTCAATGTTCTTGCATCTGGGGGTGCTTTGGAGTATTCATCAACCGCTAAATCATCAAATTGCCCAATGCTCTACTGCATAGGGGCAACACTGCATTTGCATGATCATCATGCTCTCAAGAGTGTAGTATGGCTTGGGCATCATGTGGAATAGCATGCCTTAAGGCCTCAACTGCTCTGGACCACCTAGCAAAACCATCTCAAACTCATGTGAAAGCAACCGTTCATTAGAGACTAAGATCATAAATGCATCTAGGTGTACCATACTTAAGTGTTAAGGGCATATTAATACTTCAAACTGGGATCACCTTCAAATATTTAACTAGACAAAGTATCGTAAAGGTGTTCCCTACATTTGTCGGGGTGGTTAAGTAGTCAACCTTATTAGGTGCTTCAAGGGGAGATGGATTTTCCAAGGTCAACCATTCAATCCATAGGTTGCAGTGAGAATCGGTGGAAATGGAGGGGAAAGACTTCATGGCCAAGTGCCATGGTTAGGAGACCAACTAATGAGAGTCCACATCTTGAGTGTATAGATGTAATGGAGGGAGTAATCATGGAGGCACGAGTTACCCCTTTCGGCTTGCCTTTTCCACTGCTCTAGTGCACCTTTTACTTCTTTGATAACACTTTTTATTGGTGCATAGCTCTAGGATCGAAGCTTTCTCTTTATGATGTAGCATTTGTTTTACCCCTTAAGATGAGGCAGCTTCTCACTCATTAGGGCTAGGACATGCAAGGGTTCCTTTTGATGAGGTGGCGCATCAAGTGCTCACAAACCGAGTGATGGCTAATGAGGGGGGCAGCGCTCATGCTAGGATTTTTCCCATGTGCTAACTTATGACCTGACCATGTTTTGCATTTTAAATTTTTTTTCTTTCCTTGTGGCCATCTTATGCCTTTTAATTCTTTTAGTTGCATCAACCTCCATGGAAAAGTTTTTTGGCCCAACCCAAGGATGTGGATAAGTAAATGCCAAATCCCAATGAACTAATGATAGATAACCCAAAGAATGGAGATGATATCAAGGACATGATGTAACATTGAACATGTCAAGTATAGAGAGAGTAAAGGACACACTACTTCAATCCAAGTCTCCCAACTAGTGCCACCCCTATGACCTGAAGGCCTTGTTACCGCTCAAACTGGTAGGGGTCCTAGGAGGGGATCCTAAAAGGGCAGCCCACTGTCACCTCAGCTAAGGCTCCCTGCGCTTTACGAACTTTCACCGATGGGAGGAGACGTAGTATAAAGGGAATCACTAGATGAATCAGCCAATGAAAAGATGAGGAGTGATTCCTAAGGCCTATTTAAAAGAGAGAATTGTATGGTTTGCTTGCTTGAGAAACAAGGTACAAGGCTCCCTAGGAAGGGCCAAGGGGATTTCAAAGGCTAGGGTTTGAGGATAAGACGTGTAAGCAAGATACCTAGTCCTAGAAATCCTTGTGAAAACTTGGTTTCCAAGTGGTCTTTGTGAAATTAAATTCAATAGGTTGTGGGACCACATAGGACCAAGTGGGCCCAAAATTAGGTCAATAGATGGAGTTGATCACCCAATGAGGAACTTGACCTAATTAGGGAGGAGAATAAGATCAAAGGACAAATTTTCTTTGAGGTTTGAATTTAATGATCCTAACGACAACACTAGCCAAGTGGAAACTAGGACAAAAAAATGGTCGTTGAGCTAGGGATTGTTATATCTCGAGATCCCACTATTGGATTTGTTTCAAGTTTGGAGGGCCTCTAGAGCAAACTTCAATGCAGTTGTGGACCAAAAATCAAAGTGTTTGGATGGCTAGATTGTGAGATAATTGGTGCCCTAGGTGACCTATGTAGGCTAGGCCTAGAAAAAGAGAGGTGAAAAGAAAAAAGCGTTGAAAGTGATCTCCTATGGAGGATTAGTGCCTTGTCCTTTAGGAGAGATGGAGTCAAGGAGAATTTATGGTTTGGAAAGAGTTCACCCAATCAAGGAGGCCTTAAAACAACTTTGCATGGCGTTAGGACATGAGAGCAGCTGCTTCGAGGACTTCATACTTTGATTTGCAAGAATTGATGACTTATTGAGATGTATTTATCACAAATTATCTCTAGGAACATTCACCCATTCATACATGGCCCATGACATGATGCAACGCTAGAAAATATCACAATCTCCACTACTTCATATAGAAAAACAGTAAATTTTCAGACTTGTATAGCGAAAATCCCAACAACATTCATGTGACAAAGTAAATAACAAGAATAAGCATGAAAAGAGCACTTACAGGTACAAAAAAGTATATCCAATCATCAAATTATGCCAATAGTGAAGCTCCAAGACAAGAGAGAGATATCCAAACATCAAAAGTCATCCATAACATCCAAACACATCCTCCAAAAGGGATAGTGAAAATCTCACAAGCGAAAATAACCCAATCCAAGTGATGATGATCAAAATGAATCATCTCACTTTTATTTATACACTCTCTAATGAATGCAATTTAGCTAAATTGGCCTAATTGAGCCCCTAAAATAAAATAATGTGCATAATAACAATACTTTTGGTGACAAGCCCTCCAAATATCTCAATAATACATGAATAAGCCTCTCAAGAGGTCCAAATGATCAATAAAGTGAGTCGTTGGGCCTTTGAGGAGGCTTATTGAAGTCCAAGGGGTGCCATGATGTAGAAATGGACTCCCAACATAGTGGACAAGGGGTTGGACCCTTGTTTTCCCAAGCAAGAATTTGTGGTGCTCCCTAGTGGGTGTGAGGGCACAAGGACATCCTCATGGGTCTCCAAGTGGATCGAAAATGCCTATAGACTATCTGTAAGGGCTAGGATGGTGATGTAAGCTCTCCCACTGTAGTGGAAGACATCCTCTAGACCCTAGAACATCTGCGAAGTGTATGGTGCAAGTGTGGAGCCGACTGGACATGGTGAACTAGGTGCATCATCCTCATCCAAAAAGGTGGAACACGAGCAATCAATGATTGGTGTTGGGGATCCATGAAGTAATATTTGCTATGGTGGAGTCCCGTGGCTCTCAACGCTCACCTTACAAGTGCTAATGTGGCCCTCTGGAGGGTTAGGATCCTGTATAAGGAGACCAAGCCCCAAATGAAGACCCACCCGCAATCCTGGATAAGATCCAATGTGTCCCCTTGCCCTCCAATACAACAAGTCATTAGAATACTCAAGTAATAAAACTTACAAGTCATGGGATCAATGGGGCACTTCATGGTGGCATGTCCTTCCATAATGGGCTTTGGCATGTAAAAGTGTCTCCAAGCTCAATAGGGGGTTAACCAAGGACCCTATTATGGTTTCAACCTCTAAAGGGGGTGATATGTCCATGGTACATCCTTTAAGTGGTAGGTGGCAAATGATATAATAATGGAGTGGAGTGGGCACCAGGGGAATCATCCAGACCACATGTCAAGGTTCATGGGTAGCTATAATAAGGGAAGCCCACACTTGGGTATGTGAGTGTAGGAGGGAGAAAATCGTGGTACATGAGTTACCCTGACCTTTGTATTTCCACCCTTTTTCATATGCCTTTTGCCTTTTATTGATTTTTTTTCACAACTTCTTGGGGCTCCAGGGATGAGAGCATTATATGTAATATGTAGTATTTGATAACCCCTAAAGGTGGGGTGGTTCATCGCTCACTAGGGGTTGGGACAATCATGGGTTCCTAAATGATAGAGGGGGGTTCATCTAGGGCCCATATGAACCAGGGCAATGGCCATGGATAAGAGGTAGAGCTCATGTTTGGCTTTTGCCCACATGCTAAATTTGTATGTCCCGACTATCTTTTGCATTTTGTGGTACATTTCCAGTTGAGAGTGGCCAAATTATGCTTTTTCTTTTCTTTTTAGCTACATCAACATCTAGGGCATCGTTATAGGACCGACCCAAGGTGTGGACAGGTGGATGAGAAGGCTAACCCTATGTGGAGTCTGGACCTGGATGGGAAAATAAATGAATGGGGCTAAAATGAGTGGAACGAGAGTGATGTAGGTGGTATCAGGAATCAGGACCATGCAACCAAAATCGAGATTCCCATGTAGTGCTAACCCAAAATCCAAATGGTGAGTAAAGGAGATCCCACGGGACTAGGATACAATGGTAACCACAAAATCGGGCAGTGGAGACAAGAATACAAGCCTAACCCACTATTTCCGCTGAATCGCCCCACCAATTCATGCCCAAAAGTGCCCATGACAAGTAAAAGAAATTACTCAACTATACCAATGAAAAGCCATACCCTTGGGGTCAGGAGGCCCACCTTCAAACATACATTCATAACAGATGGGCGAAGGACCACATGGCTAGCTCAAGTGGCGGAGAAACTGGCAAATTAAGCTATCCGGGAGCTGCTAGCTGCCGACTGAGGACCATCTAGAAGAAAAAAAATTCTCCTATATGCACTACCCGCTGGTGGTGGGTAACATCTGGCTCCAATTGGGACATGAGCTCTTGGAAAGGTGCGCAAGGCTACTTGAATGGGAGGTGATGAGAACACCAACAATCTCTTGGTATCGTAGACCTGTTACCTGCACATATGAAAGACCAAACACACGAGGCAACGTGTTTTTGTGGTGTCTTATGATCACCCATGCTTGGTATTAGGCCATACAAATCAACAAGAAAGTAAAATCATTTTCCATGCAAATTTAATCTAAATGCAACTAATTTATCACAATAATATCATATGATGTTAGCTCTAATGAGAAAATCAACATGCAATGCATCCTATCCTAACATGCATATCACATCATGCAAGTGATAAGTATAATCATAGATCCAATGCAACCAACATGTTAATTGATCAATACAAGGATACATGTTTCTGTGCTTGTGATTGCAATGGATCCAAAAACATAAACAGGAACAATAATATGAGGGGTTACGAGGGCGAGAGGTGGGAAAACAAGAGACCCATATGCCATAGAAAGGAACCCTAGAAGAAGGGAAAGAAATCAACCGAGAGGATTGAATTTGATCCTCTAACTAGGAGATGGAAATGTTAATGATCAAGTACATGAATCTTTGATGAAGAACTATCTTGGGCCTATCATCCTCAGGGTAAGGACGAGTAAATGATTCAGACATATTTAGGATGATATTATCTTGGTTATTGGAAAAAAAAGAAGTGGGATCATCATCATATTTGGGGAAAAACCATGATCTGTGGTTTTTCATAGGGGAAACTGGTTCTTCTTCAAAACTAGGGGGATGAACTTCATCACAAACATCCATTTCTGGGATAGGTACATAACAAGGGGAGGAATGCTCAAACATGAAGAAAAACCCTTTGTCGGTGATATGGCTAAAGGAAGCATTTTCCTCAATCTCTTTTACATTAGAATCATCAGAATTACCCACAATTTTGGAAGATTCTTTGATTGGATCATGTTGGAACATAAAGGAGAGACCCTTCCAATCACTAAGAGGGGCTTGATAAGGGCCAACTACGTCATTTGGAAGGGGTGGAGCATTTTCTTCTTCCTTGGGCTCATTTTTATGAATTTGGGATAACATGGGGTCTTCATTTTTACAATCATACCCAATTCCCCAATCAACAACCCAAAAATCACTCATAGATTCTTCATTCATTCGATGATCATGTTTTCCCTCAGAATCATCCCGTTCTTCATTATATATTTGATGTTGGCTAAGCTGCAATTTATTTTCTTCTTTGTTAGGTAGGGGGGACTTTTCCTCCCTTATTCTTTCTCGAAGAATGCTATCTAAGGTCTTTACTACGTGATTTTGATAGAATGCTTCAAGAAGAAGGTCATCGGTAGGGCCCTTGTTACATTAACATTTCATGGTATCAGGCTTTTTCGATTGCTCACAATATTGGGAGAAAATATCTTTGGAGTTATATGTAGCCATCAACGGCTTGCCAGACTCTTCATATTCCATCATCGCTTCTTGCACGGGATTGAGATCTTCGTCATCATCCTTGGAAGACATACCTTCTGATTCATGGGTCTCTTTTTCAGCACAATCCTCAATGTATGCATCAATCACTTGATCTTGATGATTTGGAGAAGGATCAGGATACTCTTCCTCAAGCATAAAACAATATTCAATAACGTCCTCCTCTCGAAGGACTGCGTCCAACATTTGGCATATGTCTTAATGAGATTGGAAACCCGACCCTTCATGCAACAAGAAGTGCACAACCAACATTGAAAGAGAAGGAATGCTTTTAGGTTCACATGACTCAAGCCAATTGGTATTGGTGACAATAGATAGGACAAGCAATTCCATTTGGTCTCAAGGTTGAGTTATATTTTTCTTTGAAAGATACCTCATGAACCTTACCACGTGATTGGCTGCGGAATGTGGATCCCCATCGAACGTTGGCATATTCTTCATGGATTCCGACGAGGGATATCTCGGGATCCCTGTCATATCTATGATAGAAATATATGTGGTCAACATGTTGCTGGGTCCTTAATGACATGGGAGTCGCTAGGGTGAATGAAATTGCCTTTACAAATGCTTGCTTCACCCTACAAGCATTGACCTTAGAGATCAATGAATAACTAGGGCTTCGTTCTTCCAATGGAGTCGCCAAGAATGATATATCAATATTGTTGTATGGAGAACAAGGCACACGTCTCGTGTCCCTTTCAACGACACCAAAATGTTACCAAATCAAACTAGCAGGGGTCCTAGGAGGGGATCTTAAAAGGGCATCTACTAGGTCAAGGGCAACAATGGAGCAATAGCCCACTGTTACCTTAGTTAAGCCTCCCTGCTCTTTACAGACTTTCATCGATGGGAGGAGACCCAGTATAAAGGGAATCACTAGATGAATGAGCCAATGAAAGGATGAGGAGTGATTCCTAAGGCCTATTCACAAGAGAGACTCAATTGTATGGTTTGCTTGCTTGAGAAGCAAGGTATAAGGCTCCCTAAGAAGGGCTAAGGGGATTTCAAGGGCTAGGGTTTGAGGATATGACTTGTAAGGAAGATACCTAGTCTTAGAAATCCTTGTGAAAACTTGGTTTCCAAGTGGTCTTCGTGAAATTAACTTCAATAGCTTGTGGGACCACACAAGACCAAGTAGACCCAAAATTAGGTCAAGGTTATGGAGTTGATCACACAATGAGGGACTTGACCTAATTAAGGAGGAGAAGAGGATCAAAGGACAAATTTTCTTTGAGGTTTGAATTTGATGATCCTAATGAGGACACTAGCCAAGTGGAAACTAGGGCAAAAAAATGGTCCTTCAAATAGGGCTTGCTATATCTCGAGATCCCAACATCGAATTTGCTTCAAAGTTGGAGGGCCTCTAGAGCATACCTCAACACTGTTGTGGACCAAAAATCGAAGTGATTGGATGGCTAGATTATGAGATAATTGATGCCCTAGGTGACCTATGTTGGCTAGGCCTAGAAAAGGAGGGAGGTGAAAAGAATAAGCGTTGAAAGTGATCACCTATGGAGGATTAGCGCTTCGTCCTTTGGGATAGACAAAGTCAAGGAGAATTTATGGTTTGGAAAGAGTTCACCCAATCAAGGAGGCCTCAAAACAACTTCGCATAGCATTAGGGCATGAGAGCAACTGCTTCAAGGATTTTATACTTCGATTTGCAAGAATTGATGACTTATTGAGATGTATTTATCTCAAATTATCTCTAGGAACATTCACCCATTCATACATGGCCCATGACATGATGCAACGCTATAAGAGATGACAATTTCCACTAATTCGTATAGAAAAGCAGTAAATTTTCAGACTTGTATAGTGAAAATCTCAACAACATTCATGTGACAAAGTAAATAATAAGAATAAGCATGAAAAGAGCACTTACATGTACAAAAGAATATATCCAATCATCAAATTATGCAAATAACGAAGCTCCAAGACGAGAGAGATATCCAAACATCAAAATTCATCCATAACATCCAAACTCATCATCCAAAAGAGATAGTGAGAATCTCACAAGAGAAAATAATCCAATCCAAGTGATGATGATAAAAATGAATCATGTCACTTCTATTTATACACTCTAATTCAATCTAGCTAAATTGGCCTAATTGGGCCCCTAAAATAAAATAATGTGCATAATAACAATACTTTTGGTGACAAGCCCTCCAAATAGCTCAATAATACATGAATAAGCCTCTCAAGAGGGCCAAATGATCAATAAAGTGAGTTATTGGACCTTTGAGGAGGCCTAATGAAGTCCAAGGGGTGCCTTGATGTAGAAATCGACTCCCAACATAGTGGACAAGGGGTTGGCTCCTTGTTTTTTCAAGCAAGAACTTGTGGTGCTTGCAAGTGGGCGTGAGGGCACAAGAACATCTTCATGGGTCTCCAAGTGGATCGAAAATGTCTGTAGACTATCTGTAAGGGCTAGGATGGTGATGTAAGCCCTCCCTCTACAACGAGAGACATCCTCTAGACCCTAGAACATCTACCAAGTGTATGGTGCAAGTGTGGAGCCGACTGGGCATGGTGAACCATGTGCATCATCCTCATCCAAAAAGGTAGAACACGAGCAATCAACGATCGATGCTGGGGATCCATGTAGTAATATTTGCTATGGTGGAGGCCCATGGCTCTCAACGCTCACCCTACAAGTGCCGATGTGGCCCTCTAGAGGGCTAGGATCCCATATAAGGAGACTAAGCCGCAAATGAAGACCCACCTGCAATCTTGAATAAGATCCAATGTGTCCCCTTGCCCTCCAATACAAGTCATTAAAATACTCAAGTAATAAAGCTTACAAGTCATGGGATCAATGGGGCACTTCATGGTGGCATGCGCTTCCATAGTGGGCTTTAGCATGTACAAGTGTGTCCAAGCTCAATAGACGGTTAACCAAGGACCCTATTAGGTGGTTTCAACCTCTAAAGGGGGTGATATGTCCATGGTACGTCCTTTAAGTGGTAGGTGGAAAATGATATAATAATGGAATGGAGAGGGGACCAGGGGAATCATCCAGACCACATGTCAAGATTCATGGGTCGCTGTAATAAGGTAAGCCCACACTTGGGTATGTGAGTGTAGGAAGGGGCAAACTGCGGTACATGAGTTACCCCGACCTTTATTTTTCCACCATTCTTCATGTGCCTTTTGCCTTTTATTGATTTTTCTTCATAACTGCTCGGGGCTCCATGGATGAAAGCATGATGTGTAATATGTAGTAATGGATACCCCCTTAAGGTGGGGCGGTTCATCACAAACCAGGGGTTGGGACGATCATGGGTTCCTTAATGATAGAGGGGGGCTCATCTAGGGCCCATAGGAACTAGGGTGTTGGCCATGGATAAGGGGTAGAGCTCATGTTGGGCTTTTGCCCACGCACTAAATTTCTATGTTTGCATTTTGTGGTACATTTCCAGTTGAGAGTGGCCAAATTATGCTTTTTCTTTTCTTTTTAGTTGCATCAACCTCCGGGGCATTGTTCCAGGCCCCAGGCCCAACCCAAGGTGTGGACAGTGGGATGGGCTAAAATGAGTGGAATAGGAGTGATGTAGGTGTTATTAGGAAGTGGGACCATGCAACCAAAATTGGGATTTCCCGTGTAGTGCCAACCCAAAGGCCAAATGGTCAGTAAAGGAGAGCCCACAGGACTATGATACACAGGTAACCATGAAATCTGGCAGTGGAGACAAGAATACAAGCCTAACCCACTCTTTCCGTCGAATCTCCCCACCAATTCATGCCTAAAAGTGCCCATGACAAGTAAGGAAAATTACTCAACTATACCAATGAAAAGGGATACCTTTGGGATTGGGAGGCCCACCTTCAAACATACATTCATAACAGATGTGCGAGGGACCACATGGCTATCTTAGGTGGTGAAGAAAATGAAACATCGAGCTATCTGGGGGCTGTTGGCTGCCGGTAGAGGACCATCTAGGCGAAATTTTTTCTCCTATATGCACTACCCATAAGTGGTGGATAACAAGTAACAACCCTTAGGAGAGGTCCCACTACACTAGGGCTAAAGATTAACCCCCTTGGTAAGGTGAGAATACAAGTTTATAGTAAAAATCAGTCAATCATGCAAATCTCCCCTTTATCCTTACTAAAATGAGTCAAACATTATGTAAAAGCACTCGATTGTAAAATGGTCAAAGTACTTGTTTAGTGGTAGCCTACCTTCGTCTAAGAGGAATTCCGGATGGTGAAAGGTGTATGATCAGTGAAGATGGCAGAGCAAACTGACATATCATCATCAATGAACAAATGTGTAGGGTTGCTCGTTGGCGGGCTCTCCAAGATAGGGGAAAAGTTTTCTCCTATGGGGTTACCTATTTTGGTGGGTAACAAGGACTTTTACACTAGATGAGAATGTATGAGGTGACAATTGGCACTGCTAAAAATAGTATCGTTTCATATGTCTCAATAGACTTGTGTTTTTTTATGAATTCAAATATATGCTCAAAATTGACACGAGAGCCTTGAAACCTTGATTGATAAAAATAATAGTGTCATGAAAATGCACGCATGTCATTTGGAGGCCTCATAAGACTCAAATTAATTCCTCAAGTTGCTCCACCACTAGATATAAGATCTGGGAGTGCTTAGGTACTCATAGAATGGTTGATTGGGGCCTAATAGGTTGCTGTCTCCTCACGCCCTCAATTTGAGGATTGGCATGTCATGTAGGCCTCATACTTGTATATTGACGTTTGAAGGCCACATGTTTAAACTAGTTGAGTTTAGGAGCCTTTAGAGGTTAGTCTTGAACAATCGCGCCCCTCCCCCCTCCACCACCTTTTGGGGAACTTCCACCTGTTGATATGGTTTGTTAAAGGCTAGGAAGTCCACTTGGAACCCTACCTTTGCACTTGCATGATGAGTTGGAGCTGAAGCATGCACTTTGGATCCCACTTTCCCACATTTGAGGAAGCTTAGGGGCTCGTAGATAACAGGTTTGAAGACTGCTTGAAGATTGTATGCAGTTGAAAGGGCCTTTGGAGGATGAATGTTGCATGAAAATCCATTTCTACCCCTTCAGTCTTGGAGAAAGATCACCTTTTGAAGGCTTCATTCCCCTAGATTTTGTACATGTGGCATTAAAAGCATATTTTGTATTGTTTTAGGATAATTAATTGTTGAGCATGACCTTTTGCCCCTCCACAGGATAAAATAGGAGATTTTAGTTTAGAAAATTATTATTTTATTGTAATAATGAGTTCAAGTTCTCTCCTATATATAGAGAGATTTGTGACCTCATTTTCTCATGGAGTTTTGGGCAAGAAATACCATAGTTAGTCTAAATTTTTTTCGTAATTTTCACCTTGTAAATTGGCTGTGGATATCTCAAGCTGAGAAAACTTCTTGGAGCATAATTTTGGATGTGGAATGTTATCTACTTAAGATGAATGGTATTGTGGTTTTCATAGTCAAAAGGTTGAATTATTAAGAGACCTTGGTTTAGCTCTCTTATTTCATTCACCATTCTATTGCTTTAGGAGAGGATGACCTTGGTTTAACTCTCTCTCTTTTCATTTATTGCAAGAATTGAGTCTCCTAAGTTAACAAGTGTAGGAGTCCTTGGTTTAGCTCCCCTATTTTGCCCTAGATTCATGATTGATGAGGTGAGAGACCTTGGTTTACCATCAGAGGAATTAGTTCACTCACACCCAGAGCGTTAGAGGGATTAGTTCACTCACACCCAGAGCGTCTGAGGGATTAGTTGCTAACAGTTCTCGAATAGGGTGATCCCTCGAACGAGTCCCTCCATAGCCATAATGAAGAAGCTCCCTCACTCCTACACCCCCCTAGGATTGTGCAGTGAGACTCCTCATTGGATCCAAAGGACTCTAATAGTGAACCAAGACCATTGTCGCCCCCCTCGCCATCGTCTTTTAGACTTGGGCATTCTTTACATCATCGACCTCCAATCTTGGACTTATTCACTTAGTCTTCTACATCATCGGGGCCTTTGATCTAGTTATATACATGTTTATGAGGCTGTCCTATTGTTGTATTTCTTCTTTACTTCATTTACCCTAGTTTTAGCTTTGGCATTTTCTAGGAGTTGCGTTTGAACTCCTACTTTGTATTTGTACTAGATGTACCCTTCAATCCCATTGACCTACTTTTGTGGTCATTCGTTGGACATTAATAAAATTATCTTATCTTATCTTATATATCATCATTGTCTTGTGAATCTCATACACGATGTCTCTTGGAAATATTACTCCTTGACTAACTCTATATACCCAAAAATTCATTGATAAGCTAAGGCACCGATTCTTCATTCTCCATCACCTTATACCCTTTTTAAATCATTCAAACTTTTTTTCTAGGGTTCCACTCTCCTGGGAATCTCATGGTTGTGTATGTTTGGGGACATTCCCTTTGAACTCAAACCATGATTACCCTAAAGAAACCTAGCAATCCTATCTTCCATCTAAATCGTAATTGATTAGATCCTTTGATTGGTGGAGTGTGAAGTAGAAGCCTTGGCAAGCTCTTGACTTGGTTTGATTGGGCCATTTAGATCTCTAAGATCTACAGGGAGAACGCCCCTCGAGCTAGAGGAGGGTTGGCCAAAAGTGAGAAGAGGGTTTGGGAGGCGACAATAGCCCCCTTTGAGGTGTAGTGGGTATTGCAGTTGAGTTTTTGGATTTTATCTCGAAAAGTGCGAATTTGATTGTAATAGGACTCATTCACACTCAAACTTCAGTTGAACTGGGACCAAATATGATAATATCTCATGATAAACTCCACCTTGAAACAATTTGTTCAAATCAAATGAATTAACCCCCTGTTGTAGTCTACCCATAAATTATATTCTAATTTTAGGAAAATGAAGTGAACAATTATTCCCTCCATGTACCCAAAATAGATTTTTTTTTTTGGAAAATTAGGCAATCAATTGTAATTGTTCCTCTCAATTTGCTGGTGTGATTTTTCTGCTATCGTGTATGCAGTTTTTGATACAACTTGCATGGATAATTAAAAATCTTATGGATTTACATAGTGGGGTGGGGGAACATGACACTTTCTTCTATTTTCCACATGGCTATTATCTCATGTCAAAACCTATTGGGGTATGGTTGTGTAGGCTTCATATGGACGCTTTAGGAGGAACTTCTTGTTCTTTACAAGTTCCAAATAATTGATGTCCCTGTATACCTAACTTGGAACATTTTTCCGACATTTATTTTGTTTGTTTATGATTGTGCCCTTAAGGATATGCCTAACTAAGCAGTAGTTCATATGCTCCTTCATGTGTCATGTTATTAATTCTTTAAGAGATGATCGGTTGTTTATAACTAGCTACAAAATTTCAAACGCAATCAAAGATATTGAGGGTTCATAATTGAATTTTGAGACAGAAATAGACCTTTTTCCTTATTGATCATAAGTATTTTCATGGTTTTTTTGTTTTATTTTGTTTAACAGTAGGGGTTAGAAAATCACCGACTAAGATTATTGTTGAAAAGTTATGTTGCAGATGAACCTGGAATCACAGTGAGTGTAAGATCAAAGACAACTGATCATGCAGAGAATCTAAATGATATTGGAGACCCTGCTCCTAAAACTGAACATGATATATCTTTGAGAGAAAATGATTCACAGATTTTTAAAGAATCTCCAGGCCCCTCTCTATGCATTGCAGTTATAGGAGCTACTGGTCAACTAGCTAGAAACAAGATATTTCCTGCATTGTTTGCTCTTTATTACAGTGGATGCCTTCCTAAGGTATACATTTGCACTTATCTCGCTTCCATACACTTGGTCTATGCACATTACACATGATTATCTTTAATCTATGTATCAACCATTGATGTATGCATCCCTTTTTTATGTCTTGTTCTTAGTCTTTTCAAGTGAAACATTGTTTAATGTGAATGCCTAAATGAAACATTTACAAGATACATCCTACGAATCCTTGAACTTTGGCATTAAGCACCTAATATGTCTCAAGTGTAAGAAAGAACTAATAAAATTAACAGAACAGTTCACTCTATGTAAGAAGACACCTAATACTTCTATAGTAACTTTTTGTGTTCAATGCGTGAATTGGTAAGGCTTGTCCTTTACATTGTGATACTGTGCTTTTTTAAAAAACTTTTTTGGTTGCAAAAAAAATAAGAACAGTTGTCATTACATGATTACAAAAGTATGTGATGTATAGATAAAGGGTTTTTTCTTTTGACCTAGGCAAGGAGAGCCAATATTTTATGCTATGTCCCATAATCGTGTCTTTCAACAGAGACTTGAATCATTAGTTCATACAAATCATATGAAAGTTCAAACTCCTACATGGGATTGACATTGAAGGAACCGTAGCAGGGATAGAAATTTTCAATCTAAGTGTCAAAGAAAAGGGCTAAAAAAAGGACAAACTACAAGGTTCAATCTCTATGGTGGTTAGCCCATCAATGGAGAAGAGGAAGAAACGAGGAGAAATGAAGATAAATGCCCTTCCATAAGGGTCTAGCAAATACCACACTACTAGAAGATACTCTATGCCTTCCTTTCTTCCACACTGCAGATGACCTTTGCAAGTCCTATCTTTTGGATAACTTGTGCTTGCTAGGTAAATCTTGATAGAGAATGAGACAGTAGGCAATTATAAATTTGAAAGGCACACGAGGATTTCTGTAATGAAAATAACAAATGTTATTATTAATAATCATTACTTAAGGTCTTTAAGGTTGTATCTGTTCACTGTGATCCACCTCTTCAACATTATACAAGAAGACCTTGTTCAATTGTATCATTAAGCATAATTTTATTCTGATTCAATATGAATAATAAATTGTTGTGACCTTTGTGTCTTAATATCTAGACATATCTAGGCTGTGTGTGAAATGGATTGTAAACCATCCAAATCATGACATTTGGTATCAAACTGAGATTCACCATTTCCACATAATTTGTCCCATTGTGCATACTATATTCTGGCTAAGTGCACACACACACAATCTGCTGCAGATGATTTCCAAAAGCGAAAAATAATAAAAATATAATAAAGACAAAGCCACCGTGATTCATGAATTTCATGCATCATCCCTTATTTTCATCTGTTACAAATGAGAAAATAAATGGTTGAACCATAATGATACATATCTACTCTGATGTTTGCATGTTTATTTCACTTAGTAATTATTTATAGATAATTAAGAATACTATGGTTTTTTAGTTTATTTGATTTCTATGTCAATTTGAGTTTAATATTTTTCACTCCTTGTGACATAGCTTCATATATAGAATATCCTCCATATATTCCTCTCCTTGTCTTATTATTTCCCATCTTGTGTTGCTTTCAGGGGTTACTCTGAAAGTGTTCACACCATGTTTTGTGGTCCTTTATAAGATTTAGGGTACACGGTCTATGATAAGCCCTTGGAAGGTTTTTGATGGATTTGTACAAGGGGAATGGTTCGTTAGATTTGAACATTGGAGATGGCTTATTTAGTGGTTGCTTGACCTTCCTTGGGTGTGATATCACTCAGTTTCTCCCGAGAGAAAAAGTCCTAACCTCACTCAAGGAAAACCCAAGGAAGCCTTGCCCCTCACTTCTAGGTCCAGGAAATGGTCTCCTAACCTAAGGGGGGATTCTTTCTACTTAATTCTAAGCCTATCATTTAAAATGGGTGAGAATATGGCTAGGATTGTACCCTAACTCACTTTGAAGAAAGCTGGTCCAATGTTACTTGGAAGTTTTATGAATGATCGATAGTGCAAATTGTTGAAATGTCCAGAAGATATCAACCACATGATTTGAAACAATGTTGTTTATAGTAAATGAAAGATTGATTCATTACTGCTCAAACTAGCAGGGGTCCTAGAAGGGGATCCTAGAGGGGCAACTGCTACGTCAAGGGCAACAATGGAGCAATTGCCCATTGTCACCTTAGCTAAAGCTCCCTACTCTATACGAACTTTCACCGATGGGAAGAGTCCTGGTATGAAGGGAATCATCTAGATAAATGGGTCAATAAAGGGGAAAATAGTGATTCCTAAAGAGGCCTATTCACAAGAGAGGCTCAATATATGGCTTGCTTGCCCAAGAGGCAAGATGAAATTCTCTCTAAGAGGGGCCAAGAGGGCCTTAGGGGCTAGGTTT
Organism: Pinus taeda; assembly: GCA_000404065.3. NCBI lineage: Eukaryota > Viridiplantae > Streptophyta > Pinopsida > Pinales > Pinaceae > Pinus > Pinus taeda. Next base: position 140,095 of record APFE031412910.1, on the reverse strand, counting down.
TGGGAATGAAGATTATTAAGGAGGGACCTAGTCCTAAAAAAAGGCCCTTATGAAGACTTGGTTTCCAGATGGTCTTTGAAAAATTACCTTCCAAAAGTTATGGGACGACACGGGACCAAGTGGACCCTAGGTTAGGTCAAGGGGATAGGATTGAGCAACCAATGATGTACTTGACCTAATTAGGGAGGAGAAGGGGGTCAAAGAAAGAATTTTCAATGGAAGGTGATGCAATGATCTCAATGAAGTTACTAGCCTAAGGAAACCAAGGGAAAAATCTGATCTCAGAGCTAGGGCTTGGGATGTCTCGGGATCCAACCATTAGAATGGATTCAAATTTGGAGGACACCTAGGAGACTCACCAACACAGTAGATGCCAAGAGATCGAAATTTTTGAGTGGATGATTTGCAAGTAAATGGATGCCCTAGGAGACCTAATGGGGCTAGACCTAGAAAAGGAGGGAGGTGAAAAAGAAAAATGAAATTTAAAGTGATCACCAGAGGAGGACCAGTGCTTTGTCATTTGGGAGAGATGGAATCATGGAAGATTTAGGGTTTGGATTGATTTCCACTTGTCAAGGAGGCCTAAAAAACAAGTTTGCTAGGCATTAGGGCTTTAATGGAAGCAACTTCAAGGTCATTTACACTTCGTTTAGGAATATTTGGTGACTTATCAAGACAAATTCAACAAGATTGTCTCTAAGAACATTCCTTCATTCAAACATGGCCCATACATGATACAACACTATTTAGAGATTCAATTTCCACAATTTCGTTTTTAGAAAAGCAACAAATTAACCCTAGAATAACAAAAATTCCAACATCATGAATGGTAGCTTCAAGGTCATTTATACTTCTTTTAGGAATATTTGGTGACTTATCAAGACAAATTCAACAAGATTGTCTCTAAGAATGTTCATTCATTCAAACATGGCCCATACATGATACAACACTATTTAGAGATTCAATTTCCACAATTTCATTTTAAGAAAAGCAACAAATTAACCCTAGAATAGCGAAAATCCCAACATCATGAATGCAACAAAATAAATAACAAAAATAAAATCGAAATAGTACTTACATGTAAGAAGAATATATCCAATCACCAAGATATGCCAATCATAGAAGCTCCAAGACAAATAAGATTATCAAAACATCGAAATTCATCCATTCAACCCAAAAATCTCATCCTCAAAAGATAGTGAAAATCTTACAAGAGAATATGATCAATCCAAGTGATGATGAGAGAATGAATCAACTCATCATCCATTTATACAATGTCTAATGAATTCAATTTACCTTATTTTGGCCTAATTTAACCCCTAGAATAAAATAATATGCAAAATAACAAGTACTTTTGGTGACAAACCCACCAAACTAGCTCAAAAACAAAGGAGTAAGCCTCTCAAGAGGGTCGAATGATCAATAACGTGTGTCATTGGGCCTTAGAGGAGGCCTAGTGAAGTCCATAGGTGCCATAATATGAAATAGGACTCCAAAAGTAGTGGAAAAGGGGTTGGCCCCTTGTTCTCTGAGTAAAAAACCTGTGGTGCTCCCAAATGGATGTGGGGGCACACAAACGTCCTCATGTGTCTCCAAATAGATCGAATATGCTTGTAGACCATCTGCAAGGTCTAGGATGATGATATAAGTGATGCCACATCATCGTATAGATCCTAGACTATCTGCCAAGTGTATGGTGCAATCGTGGAGCAGAGCATGGTGAACCAGGTGCATCTTCTTTGTCCAATAGGTGAACCACGAGCAATATTTGAATGAATCTGGGGATCCATGGAATGTTGTCTATTGTTGTGGAGGCCCATGGCTCTCTACACACATCCTACATGTGCCAATGTAGAGAGACCTCGTATAGGGAGACCAAACCCAAAATGGACACCATCTGTAATCCTACATAAGATCCAATGTGTCCCTTTGCCCTCCATTACACCAAGTCATTAAAGAAATCAAATAAAAGAGTTTACAAACCATGGAAAAAAAGGTGGGCACTTCATAATGGCATGCCTTTTCGTAATGGGCTTTGGCATGTGCAAATGTCTTGAAGCTCAAAGGGGGGTGTTGACCACTACGTGTCAACTACCCATAGCAGTACACCCCCTTTTTCGCAAAAGGGATAGCGCTTGATCGACATGTCTGTACCATTCGACTATCATCATTTGCCCAATCATGTTATGTTGTAAACCCAGTATGCATGCGTAAATTGTAAATAATCTTAGCAGATTTGTGTCATGCATGTATTTCCCTAGGTAAACCTAATCTTCTAATGATGATCTACGTTCCGGAAGGTTTTTTGTCTCACCGACCTATGGTTGGCAGAGTTTTCCTTCAGCCTAACCCCAAAGCTGGAATGGATTTTGTCATTAGAATCTTAGGGGAATCCTAGTGTGCTAGGTCGAGTCTATGTAGAATTAATCCTAACTATTTGGTTAGGTTATTACAAATTTCTTGATCTGCTAGATTATATTTGTGTCACAGAACTGGGTGGTCTATGAGGGTCTATGTCAAATGGGTTTTCCCCCTTAAGGTGTAAAATTGTAAAAGTCATGATGTAAAGTGTCTTGAGGGTTAGAAAATGTTTTATCCCCTCATAAGTCCAGGTCCTAGGTGTTTTTTTACCAAAGGCTAAGTTCGAGGGTCCAATAAAAATAATAAAAAATAATAAAATAAAAATTAAAAAATAATTAAAAGATAAAAAATAAAAATAAAATAAATTAATAAATATAATAAGTCAAAGGTTTTGAGAAAATAAATGCAAGATTTTAAATTTTAATATATTAAAAATGCATTTAAAATTTTGACGGATGAGATTAAAAGAAATTTTAATCCTCATCGACGGTCGAGATCACTTTGACATGGGTCACTTGAACTAGCCGTTGGGAAATTTTCCTTTAAATAAGGTGTCAGGGGTCATTTGAAATAATTCGATCTGAGAGTCGTGTGCTAAAGAAAGCTCTCTTGTAGTCATTTTTCATGTGCAATAAATAAAGACTTTGGGGTTGAAATCTTGCTGGTGTTACTCTTCTGGAAATGTTGTAAGATGTTTTATTTTTCTGCATAAATTTATTTTCAGCCATTGATGATAGCTTGATGAAGAGTGATTTTAAACATAGGTATCTTGTTTAGTCGCTAGGGTTTGAATGGTAGTTAAATTTCTGAATATAACGGCAGGTATCTCCATTAGATCTGGATTTTAGTATCGTTTTCTCCCTCTTTGTTAATGGTTGAATTAAGCTGTGCAGGGAATCATTTTTTTGAGATTACCGGGCATTCGGGGAAGTTCTCAGCTGAACCAACCAACTCCCGGATTGCATTTTCTGAAGAGCCCAGCCAGTTTTGATCGCGGGTTTATCATTTGAAATTTTCTGGTGAATGCATGAAGGGCTTTCTCAAGCATGTCATTTTATATTTAAAATCTTAATAAATATTTCTGTGGCATACTGACAAATTTGGCTATTTAGAGGCTTTAAACTGTGAATAATGAAATTATTTAGCAGGTTTTAAGGTTTTTAGTTTTGTTTCTTGTGCATGTTATTTCTGGGTATTTTGTTTTGCCATTGCAGGTTACAGGTCTGAGAAGAAATTTTTGTTTGAAGCCAAATCTAGGCCCTGGAGGGTAAGATCTGGCCTCAGGATCAGCTCTTGTAGGGGTTTTCTGGAAAAGGTTTTTGAAGAAATTTGAGGTTTTCCAAGCCATTTGATCACTGGCTTTCATAAAAATTGTTTTTTAGGAATATTAACCAGCATTTTGCAGTCCAGGGGTTTTAAAGTCATTCATTTTCAGATCTGAATTTTTTTTTTTATGAGGGTTTCAGGAAATCTGAAGCAGAGTTGATTCAAAAAAAAAAAAATTAAGTTTTCTGGAAAATATTTTTAGGTTTTGGTAAATTTTCGATTGGATGCTCAGTGAGGTTTTATTGTCGCAGAAAATCTTCGAAATTTTTAAATGCCCATAGGCTTTGTTGCTGCTATATGAGCTCCACCCTGCTGCCAATGCTTTTACAAATCCGCATCCTGCCCCCACTACCCTTTCACGCTGCCAGTCCTTTCCCAAACTGCTATCCACGCAACAAGCTTCAATTTCGTTCTGCGTTTATCCTTCTCCATCTGCTGCACCCATCGTCCTGCCCATGCACTCATCCTACTCACGCTTAATACCCTCAGCTTCTTTACGCTAGCCCTTTCTAAATCCCTCTCTGCGTGTTGCCTGCCTCTCTTTGCTGCATTATCTTGCCCCTCTGTCAAGCTCTGTCTTCCAATCCCTCATTTCCTCAAACTCTCACGTAGTTCTGCGTGCTATCCTCAAGCTCACCCACGTTTTCTTCTGGCAACCAGCTCTTCCATCCCTCGTTGACTGTCCTGCTATCCACGCAATAACCTGCAACTCCTCTCCACGCAGCTCTATCCACTCAGCCATCATCGGTTTTCTCTCCTGCGTGCTGGCTCCCCATCACTCCATCCTCACACACAAGCATTTGACAGCTCCCAATCCTCATCCACCTGCGTGTTGTCGTATCGCCCTCCCGCTTAGCTGCTCCTCATTGTTGTTCCTCCGCCGTCCAACCTGCAAAAAAAAAAAAATCTCCTACGCTGCCCATACCTTCCTTCTGCCGTGCGTATCTACAAATCTTCACCCATCCGTCACCCTTTCTGTTAGTCCAATCTCCCATTGCTGCTACAGCTCCCTAACTCGCAGCTGCTTCCTCTTATCTCAACGTCTCCATACCTTGCCGCCATCCTCCTTCCCTTAAACCTGTAGAAAACAATACACCAGAACAAGCATTCGATTTTTTATTTATTTATCTATGCGTTAGTTCTTTTGTCTTATTTTATTTGTATTTATTTAGGAGTTAGAGTGTATATAATTCTAGGCTAGGTTAGATCTTTATTTAATTTAAATATGAGTTTCATTTAGTTTAGGTTTTAGATTTGAACTTTTATTTAGATTTTAGATTTATTTAAGTTTTGTTTTGTTTTGTTTAAATATAAATAAAAAAACCATAAAAAAATATATAATAATAAAAAATTAAAAAATCAAAAGAATAAAAAAGTTTTGATTTGTTCTGTTTCATTTAGATTTTAGCAAATTTCCTTTTAAATTTCATCTCATCTGTATATATTTAGTGTTTGGTCTAAATTTCATTTTCTTTTAGTTTGGTTTTTAATCTTTAAGTTTTAGTTTAATTTTGTTTAGATTTTGATAAAAAAGAATGTATAAAAAAAAAAGCCCAAAAGCATAAAAAGTTAATCCTTAGGCTTTTATTAGGAATTTTGTTTTTATTGTATAGTTTAGATTTTTTTATTTTTTGTTATCATTTAGATTTAGATTTTTGTTTATTTCACTTTAGCAAAAATCTCATAAAAAATAAAAATATAAAAAAAATTAAAAATTTAAAAAATTATTATTTTTTTTTGAAAAAGACTAATTAAAAATTGGAAATTCCTTTTAAAGTCTTGTTTTTATTGTGGCATAGTTAAATGTGCTTAAATATTTATATCTGGAGATTAACTATTTGAAACTGGTTGGCATTTAAATTTCGTGGTTGCTTAAAGTATTTGATTTTTTGAAATTTAATTGCTAGAGCTTTGTGCAGCTATACTTTGCATCTGGTGAAATTAATTGTTGTTTGGATTATATAATGCTTGTGACATGTTTGATATTTTGTAAATATTTTCAAGCAATCATTAAATTACTTCATAAGCAGCAGCAGTTAATTAATTACTTGGTTTTCATTAACTCCATAAGGCACTGGTCTTAAGCATTTAAAGATCTAATCAAATTCTAAAACCGACCAAGTGCTGGTTTTCCCCTGTTGTGTCTCCCAAAGTAGCTGATTCCCAGTTGGTCTTCATTTATCCCATAGAGTCTACCCCCCTTAGCCTGCCTTTGGGAGACGGCTTAAATGGAGAGATCGGGGATCAGGGTGATAGCCCCTGGTCTGAGCGTTGTTGTGCTATCCAGACAATTTGTGCGACAACATTTTTTGGCGCCGTTGTCGAAGATATTTTATTCTCGGTGTTTCAACGACTTTTCATTTCTCATCTTTTCATTTGGATCGGCAACGACAACATTTTTTGACGCCGTTGCCGAGGACAGAGTTTTTCTGCCCCTGGCTTTCCAACGACATTTCATCTTCATTCTTCTCTCTCATCTGGAATCTGGAATCTTTTCATTTGAGCCGACAAGGTCAACATTTTTTGGCATCATCCATCTTTTCCGCCATTCATTAGCCTGTCAAATGGCCAACATTCTTTGGTGTCATTTGATCTTTTCATCACCTTATCTTTCGTCATATCAGCAACTACTCTTCAGTTCGTTTCTTGTTTGGGTGGCGACTCCATTTCTTTTATTTTTCAGAGACAAGAAGACTTCCTCATATCTGCTTGTTTGTTGCTTTTGGATCCTAGAATTAGATTCATTGTTCAAGTGGCGACTCGACTTTTTTCATCTCTTGATTTTCTTGAGCAGAGATCTCTTTCTATCATCCATTTGGTCCCTCATTATTCATCATGGATTATTCGTTTACCCCATGTCATTTTACTGATGTTCTCCATGATGTTCCGGAAGTGGCCATTTCTAAATTACCTTTGTTCTTGGGTGGTGATTCAGTCGCTGTTAGAAAGCATTTATGCAAGTTTACTCGTATAATGATCATATATTGTAGATCTCCTCAGTATGATCATGAAGATGTCAAAATGCGTCTATTTGTCCTTTCTTTAGAGGATGATGTTTTGAATTGGTTTAATAATTGTCCTGAAGATCTTTCACTTCTTTACAAGACATTGTCAATGCTTTTAAAGATAGATATGGTTATCAATAGCTCGCCTTGTGCCCCTAAAATTGTGCAACAAAATGAAAGTAATCTTATGAAAAGTCCAGCTGTTGATGAAAGATTTCAAGACAATTCTTCATATCAGAATGTGCCATCCACCTTTACCATTGCAGATCAAATCCATGATAGTGGAAAAGCAGGGGCAAATTGTAAAATCAGTGTCGACAATGAAAGGGAAAATCAGAAGCAAATTATAGAAGAACTAATGCGGCTAGTAAAAAATATGGCGATCAATCAAGAAAAATTTGTAACTGATTATGCCAATGATATGAGAACTTTATGCACCCACCTGGAAAAACGTGATAAGGAGATGGAAATCATGAAAATTAAACACTTTGATCATGTAACCGACATGCAAAGTCAACATGCTAAGGAAATTGAGACCATGAAAGCTAATCATGACAGGGAAATTAATTTTATCCAAAGCAAGTTATCAGGCTTAGAGGAAAATATGACAATCATGGAACTCAATCATTCAAATCAAGTGACTGCTAGGGAAGCAAGTTTCCAGGAAGAAATAAGTGCTATTCAGAACAAGTTGTCAACTAGGGATGATGAAATGACCATCATGAGATTCGATTATAATAATCAGTTGGCTACCCTGCAAGCAAATCATAAGAAAGAGATAAACTTTATGCAACATTGCTGGATGACCATAAAGGCAAAGGACGACAAAGTAATAAAAGATATGGAATCCAGTCAAATATGTCTTCAGAATAAGTTACTGACCATGGAAGAAGACCATGCTAGGGAAATCAGTGCTATGAAGGTTGAACACTCTAGTTAGATGGATGCCATTAAAATATAGGTTCAGAAATTTCAACAACGGTCGGAGGATGAAAGAAACCAGGGAATGTCAATAGATCAAAAGCCTCATTATCTGCTGCAACAAGCTCCATCTTATTATGAGGTCCTTTGTTCCATTGAAAAGTGGCTAATTGAAGGTGACTTGGATAAAAGGGAAATTAATAATCAGGTTGATGCTCACGCAGTTAATCCACCAGTCATAGAAGATCAAGTTATAACTCATGGCACCTGTGAGATTGATCCATCATCCTTGACAGGGCAGATGCAGAATGAAGAAAGACATGGCACGCATATCTTATATACTTCATCTGAGAGCTTTGAAGCAGAAAGTTCCACGTCATCAGTGATACAACCCACCACAAAGAAAAAACACAAAAGAAAGAGAATGAGAAGAAGATTTGATGCATCAGATGGTTGCGAGCAACTTGATTTTCGGATAGGAAAAAGTCCTACTGTATGCAGAATTGGACATGGCACATTCGAGAAGCAGCCAACGGATTTGCCTGAAAGTAGGCAAATGTTCAGTATACACTATATTGAACACATCTGATGCCATGGGGCATCCTTTGTATTTCTAACCCTACTCCTTGTTTTTTTAGCATTTTCATTTCTGTTTTAGGATTAGATTTACTTTTCATGTTACTAGATAGTTAATAAATCAAGAGCTTATATATTTCCTGTGCTTAATGTTATATGATGATTTTTGGATGGACGCTACTTATGTTTTGTTGTGTGTTGCGTGGATGCAGATTCTGGACTCTCAGATCCCTACAATGCAGTAATGTGTCCCCAAGTAGAGCCAGATGTTGACCACTACGTGTCAACTACCCATAGCAGTACACCCCCTTTCTTCGCAAAAGGGATAGCGCTTGATCGATGTGTCCGTACCATTCGACTATCATCATCAGGTCGATCATCTTATGTTGTAAACCTAGTTTTCATGTGTAAATTGTAAATAATCTTAGCAGATCTGTGTCATATATGTATTTGCCTAGGTAAACCTAATCTTCTAATGATGATCTACATTCCGGAAGGTTTTTTGTCTCACTGACCTATGGTCGACAGAGTTTTCCTTCAGCCTAACTCCAAAGTCGGAATGGATTTTGTCATTAGAATCTTAGGGGAATCCTAGTGTGCTAGGTCGAGTCTATGTAGAATTAATTTTAACTATTTGGTTAGGTTATTACAAATTTCTTGATCTACTAGATCATATTTGTGTCGCAGAACTGGGTGGTCTATGAGGGTCTATGTCAAATGGGTTTTCCCCCTTAAGATGTAAAATTGTAAAAGTAATGATGTAAAGTGTCTTGAGGGTTAGAAAATGTTTTATCCCCTCATAAATGTTTTATCCCCTCATAAGTCCTAGATCCTAGGTGTTTTTCTTCCAAAGGCTAAGTTCGAGGGTCCAGTAAAAATAATAAAAGTAAAAATAATAAAAAATAATAATATTTAAAAATTAAAAAAATAATTAAAAATTAAAAAATAAAAATAAAATAAAATAATAAAATAATAATAAGTCAAAGTTTTAATATATTAAAATGCATTTAAAATTTCGACGGATGAGATTAAAAGAAATTTTAATCCTCATCGACGGTTGATATCTCTTTGACATGGATCACTCGAACTAGTCGTTGGGAAAATTTCCTTTAAATAGGGTGTCAGGGGTCATTTGAGATAATTTGATTTGAGATTCGTGTGCTAAAGAAAGCTCTCTTGTAGTCATTTTTCATGTGCAATAAAGAAAGACTTGGGGGTTGAAATCTTGCTGGTGTTAATCTTCTAGATCTAGGCCTTGGATGGTAAGATTTGGCCTCAGGATCAGCTCTTGCAGGGGTTTTCTGGAAAAGGTTTCTGAAGAAATTCGAGGTTTTCCAAGCCATTTGATCGTTGGGGTTCATAAAAATTGTTTTTTTAGGAATATTAACCAGCATTTTGCAATCCAGGGGTTTTAAAGTCATTCATTTTTAGATTTGATTTTTTCTTTTTTAATGAGGGTTTCAGGAAATTTAAAGCAGAGCTGATTAAAAAAAAAATAGTTTTTTTGGAAAATATTTTTAGGTTCTGGTAAATTTTCGATTGGATGCCCAGTGGGGTTTTATTGCCGCAGAAAGTCATCGAATTTTTAAAGGCCCACAGGCTTTGTTGCTGCTATACGAGCTCCACCCTGCTGCCAACGCTTTTCCAAATCTGCATCCTGCCCCCACTACCCTTTCACGCCGCTAGTCCTTTCCCAAACTGCTATCCACGCAACAAGCTTCAATTTCGATCTGCGTTTATCCTTCTCCATCTGTTGCACCCATCGTCTTGCACATGCACTCATCCTACCCATGCTTAATTCCCTCAGCTTCTTTACGCTGGCCCTTTCTCAATCCCTCTCTGCATGTTGCCTTCCTCTCTTTGCTGCATTATCTTGCCCCTCTGTCAAGCTCTGTCTTCCAATCCCTCATTTCCTCAAACTCTCACGTAGTTCTGCGTGCCATCCTCAAGCTCACCCACGTTTTCTTCTAGCAGCCAGCTCTTCCATCCCTCGCTGGTTGTCCTGCTATCCACGCAGTAACCTGCAACTCCCCTCCACGTAGCTCTATCCACGAATCCATCTTCGGCTTTCTCTTGTGTGTGCTGGCTCCCCATCACTCCATCCTCACACAGAAGCATCTGCCCGGCTCCTAGTCCTCATCCACCAGCGTGTTGCTGTATCACCCTTCCCCTCAGCTGCTCCTCATCACTGTTCCTCTGCCGTCCAACCTGCAAAAAAAAAAAAATATCTCCTACGCTGCCCGTACCTTCCTTCAACCGTGCGTATCTACAGATCTTCACCCATCCGTCACCCTTTCTATCAGTCCAATCTCCCATTGTTGCTATAGCTCCCTAACCCGCAACTGCTTCCTCTTATCTCAGCGTCTCCAAACCTTTCCGCCGCCGTCCTTCCCGTAAACCTGTAGAAAACAATACACTAGAACAAGCATTCGATTTTTTTGTTTATCTATGCGTTAGGTCTTTTGTCTTATTTTATTTGTATTTATTTAGGAGTTAGAGTGTACATAATTTTTAGGCTAGGTTAGATCTTTATTTAATTTAAATATGAGTTTCGTTTAGTTTAGGTTTTAGATTTGAACTTTTATTTAGATTTTAGATTTATTTAAGTTTTGTTTTGTTTTGTTTAAATATAAATAAAAAAACCATAAAAAAATATATAATAAATAAAAATTAAAAAATCAAAAGAATAAAAAAGTTTTGATTTGTTCTGTTTCATTTAGATTTTAGCAAATTTCCTTTTAAATTTCATCTCATCTGTATATATTTAGTGTTTGGTCTAAATTTCATTTTCTTTTAGTTTGGTTTTTAATCTTTAAGTTTTAGTTTAATTTTGTTTAGATTTTGATAAAAAAGAATGTATAAAAAAAAAAGCCCAAAAGCATAAAAAGTTAATCCTTAGGCTTTTATTAGGAATTTTGTTTTTATTGTATAGTTTAGATTTTTTTATTTTTTGTTATCATTTAGATTTAGATTTTTGTTTATTTCACTTTAGAAAAAATCTCATAAAATATAAAAATATAAAAAAATATTTAAAGATTTAAAAAAATTAATCTTTTTTTAAAAAGATTAATTAAAAATTGAAAATTCCTTTTAAAGTCTTTTTCTGTTGTGGTATAGTTAGATGTGCTTAAATATTTATATCTGGAGATTAACTATTTGAAACTGGTTAGCATTTAAATTTCGTGGTTGCTTAAAGTATTTGATCTTTTGAAATTTAATTGCTAGAGCTTTGTGCAGCTATACTTTGCATCTGGTAAAATTAATCATTGCTTGGATTATATAATGTTCATGACGTGTTTGATATTTTGCAAATATTTTCAAGCAATCATTAAATTACTTCATAAGCAACAACAGTTAATTAATTACTTGGTTTTCATTAACTCCTTAATGCATTGGTCTTAAGCATTTAAAGATCTAATCAAATTCTAAAACTGATCAAGTGCTGGTTTTCCCCTGTTGTGTCTCCCAAACCAGCTAATCCCCAGTTGGTCTTCATTTATCCCATAGGGTCTACCCCCCTTAGCTTGCTTCTGGGAGATGGCTTAAACGGAGAGATTGGGGATCAGGGTGACAGCCCCCGGTTTGAGCATTGTCGCGCTATCCAGATAATTTGTGCGACAACAGGGGGTTAACCAAGCATCCTAGTAGGTGGTTTATGCTTCTAAGGGGGTAGTATGTCCATTGTACATCCTTCAAACAGTGGTGGCATGTGATAAAGTGATTGAACAAAGTAGGGGATAAAGGGGAAATCTTGGGTCACATGCCATGGTACAAGGATAGCTAATGAAAGGGAAGCCCATACTTGGGTAAATGATGTGTAGGAGGGAGAAATCGTGATGCATGAGTTACTCCGACCTTGATTTTTCCACCCTTTTTCATATGCATTTTGCCTTTTATGATTTTTCTTTTGTTAATAGCTTGGGGCTAAAGGGAATGAGAGCATGATGTGTAAAATATATCAATGGATACCCCTTTTAAGGTGGGGCAATGCATTGCCTACTAGGGGTTGGGACAATCATGGATTCTTGAATAATAGAGGAGGCTCATCTAGGGCCTATAGGAACGAGGGTGATGGCCATGGAAGGGGTTAGAGCTCATGTATTGGCTTTTGCCCACATGCTAAGTGTGTTTGTCCCGACCACCTTTTGCATTTTGTGGTACAATTTCCTGTTGAATGTGGCCAATTATACTTTTTCTTTTCTTTTGCATCAACCTCCGAGCATTGTTTCAGGGTTGACCCAAGGTGTGGGCAAAGGGGATGGGGTGGCTGACCCTTTGTGGACCTAGTGGAGGAATGTGGACCCAAGTGGGAGGAGTGATGAATGGGATTATAATGAGCGGAAGGGGGTGATATATGTGGATCGGGGAGTGGGACCACGGAACCAAAATCAGGGTTTCCCATGTAGAACCATCCCTGAAGCCCAAAGGCCAGTAAAAGAGATCCCACGAGACTAGGGTCCAAGGTTAACATCCAAAAGAAACCTAGGGGACAAGAGCACAAACCTAGTCCACTTTTCCCTACCAAATCTCCCCATTAATCCATGCCCAAGAGTTTCCATGATAAGTAAAGTAAAGTACTCAATCACCAAATGATAAGGTATATCTTTAGGTTTGGGAGGCCCACCTTCAAACATACGATCATGATAGATGGGTCAGGGACCACATGGCTAGTTTAGGTGGTGGAGAAATGGCACAATGAGCTAGATGGTGGTTGCAAGGGGCTACTGGCTGTCAGCTGAGGACCATCATGGAGAAATTTTTTCTTGTAGGGATATCACCCACAAAATGGTGGGTAACACTCCCCAAATAATAAAAAAATGCAAATGTTAGTTAGATAGACAAAATATTGAAGCAACAAAATTTAAGGCATGAAAAGGCTCGCAGACAAAAGTTTTCCCTGTGCTACAACTATCTAATATATCAATCGGCTCGAATAGTAGTACTCGACCCAATATCTTAAAACTCTTAAGGAAGATTGATTGTTCCCTTAGCAATACTACTCGATTACCACAATATGTGAAAGTATCTTCTTGTGTGTTATTTTCGTTGCCACTGTAGTGGTCAAGGAGCCAAATGGTTGGTTACAAAAGACATGGTATTCTTGCTATACCTAAGAGTATGTGGAAGCGAGAGTCCATGTACGTGTACTTGTTGATCAGTGGTTGTCATTAATGTCAACCCAAGTAGCACTAGGGGCTACCCCGATCTTGCAAGGGCATTTTGACTTGAAAAATTACTCTATTTTGAGTCAAGGATCTTCTAGATGGATTCTACTCGTCGAGATGTTTTCGTTGATATATGGCACGCCAAGTAATTCTTCACGGTTTGAGAGATATTCATGTTTGAAGTTAGTAACCCCAGTTAGTGGGCTAAAAACCTATGGGGTTGTGGCATAGCACTCATAATTGGTTGTGGTCATTGAATAGTCAATAATTAATAAATCTTGTTTGCCCCTAAAATCCCTCCAACATTCACTTGTTGAGGACCCTCTCAACTCAAGACATTCATATAAACAATGACCCTCATATCCTCCTCTAGTAGGGATTTTGTGGCTTCAAACAGTTCATTGTGGCATTTGCGCTATAACGTTTTTTCTGCGAAGCTTCAAAAGATGAAATTAAAACCCATTTGAGCTGAAACCTTGATGAACCTCATGACTAAATTTTAGATCTTGGTTCGCTATATTTTCAGAGATATGATCTGAGGAAGTTAGGGTTTTTGAAGGCTCCCGAATTCCATGTCAAACATGTGACGTTGGGAAAATCGTCATAACTTTCTCTCTGAGCGTTGGATTCAAATTTCGTAAATAGTCACAAAAAGAGGACGAATTGTAGTTTGTTGAGTAGCGTTTTCAGGGCCGAAGCTTGCAACAGTGACATGTAGCACTTCGTACAAGTTTGCTCTACTGAACTAGTCTATAATCAGGTTACCATGGGAGATTGGGCATAACTTTTTCTTTAAGAATCCAATCTTGATCAGACTTGTGGGGTTGGAAAGAGGACTCAGAGGGCTACCACAAGATGAAATTTCAGACCCTGGAGATTCAAAATTACATAGATACAACAGATTCAATATTGACTTTCTAGAAGGCAAGAAAAAGCATGCATTCAAGGATCATTGCAGTAAGGACCATACACCAACAGTCAAGGGTAAGTCTCCTACAACAAGGTATGTATGATTAGTGTTTACATTTGAAATACGAGTATCATCTCTGACATATGTTTTTGCAGGACAATGTAAGTACATACAGGGTCTCGGTTATATCTCTATGTCTCTATATGTCACAGTTAGTTTTGGTACCACATTTCAGATGTCCTATTCTTGATACTACACATTTGATGCTACATATTCTTGATGCTACACCAAGTCTGCTAAATCTATATGATGTTGTAAGTTCATGTTACTTGTGTTGTCATAGTTGATAGAATGGTCTCTGTTGTTGTACTTAGAACTTGGTCCATCACAAGTCTACGGTCTATCATCAATTTTTATTGTATATATCTTTAGGTCAGTTTTAGATATAGTCTTTCATAGTATCCAGACCTATATCAAAAGTGGGAGTCTTTGTCTACTGCTGCAACAAGTCAACAACAAAAGTGATAAGCACACTTCATGTACGCGTTGTAATTTTAATTTGTATTTATTCATTATTATGCACTTACATGTGTTTTGTAGGCAAAGGTAAGTTGAAGGGTATTTTTTGTTTTGTTTTGGGATTGGTTTTGCTGGACAAATTTTGCATGCAGGTAGAAGAAGATTCAAGTACAACTTCAAGCAAGAATTCAAGAGTAGAAGTATCAAATCAAAGGAAGCATTGCAGTAGGACATCCTTTAAAGACATGACAACCATCTGTATATTGTGAAGAAGTGTCAAGGCCAAGAGTCATCATTGTAAAGTTGTAAAAGAGTCATTTGTAAAAGTGTCATCATTGGAAGAGTCATTATTTCAAAAGAATCAATCTGCCTAGAGTTGAGAAGGCATTGTTGAGAGGTATAGGAGTTTGTGTTGGGATGATGTCATAGTTGGGTTGCAAGTCATAGTGTGATTGGGTGTTCAGTCAAAATCATTGTAAATCATATTGTATCGTGGATCATTGTCCCTGGTATGGGAATCCACACTCTTGTCTCATTTCAGTCATTATAGGGTGGTAGAGAGGTGTTAGGCAGGTGCATGAAGTCGCCTACAGGTTGGAGCCTGTGAACATTTCAGGGTGGTAGATTGGTTTAGGATGTTGGGGCATCCATTCACTTGACTACTGAAGAAACCAGGGCGTTGGGGCGTCCTTCCAGTGGGAGTTGGGGAAGAATGCTTTTCTAGAATTCTAGGAAGTTGTTGCTTTCATTTCAATTGGGGTTGAATATTAAAGAATTTATTAGAAAAGCGTTTGGTGGTTTTTGACTCGGAGGGTGTTTTCCACCTAAAATTCTTGTGTCGATTGTGTTCTTTTATTTACTGTTATTACTGCATAAACATTAATAATAATTGAAGATTAACTAATGCTCTGAAAAGATTTGAAAGTGCTAATTGCTAAGGAATACTGATTCACCCCCCCTCAGTATTTCCAATAGTACTGTCTAATGCAATACTACTCAAACGGTTACCAACAAAGGTTGTAGGGGTTTCCAACTAGGTGAGAACAGGTCTCCAACCATGTGAAATATTGTGTACTTATTGCATGTACTTATAAAGTTACATTTTTGTAGTTCAAGTGATTTTAGGGACGCCTTTTATAATTAATGCCTAAACATGCTGAAAGTTCTTAAAATAACCTTAGGGACCTTCGTCAAACACTTGGTAGACATGCTTGGCTTACAATCAATTACTTGCCAGACCCTTTCCTAACTTAATTGGGTATCAAATACAAAATCCCCTTGGCAGTAAAAAGAACCCTTGATATGCTAATTACAATTGAGTCACTAATTTATTTGGCATATTGATAAGAAAATCAATTCTATCTAAACATTAACTTCCACAAACAGTTGGCATGCAACTAGAGACAACACTCTCAATTTTCACGAAGAAATCCCCTGATCAATAGAATTTTGCAGCTGACAATTGCTTATTAATTATGAAATAGCTTGTTATGCTTCTTAACCTGCAAAAGATACCCAAATACAGAATATGCGAAGAAAAGAGACCGAGAACACAGAATGGCAATGACTTTATTATTCAGAGAGAAATGTTCACTTGCCTCTTCGAGGGGGCAACCTCCAATAGAGCAGAGCTCGATTAC
>APFE031412910.1:30483-118366 GCA_000404065.3 Pinus taeda | reverse complement strand
AACCACTTACAATTATTAATATGGGCTTTATTGACTCTTAACTATGACGTGGTCCCATTACATAGATAAGGGGGTTAGGGTGGGACCCTAACATAGCTTGAGAGTGCAATATTAGATCTAACCTCAGAATTTGCTGCAAACTTACTAGAGACACTCAAATTGTTGTCTACTATCAAATGCCTATTTATTTATGGAGAGTACAATTACTACACATGTTTCGCTAATATAGAATTAGTGATTCTACTCACTAACCGTCTACTTGTTCAATATTCAGACTTGCTGCTGCAGGGTTGACTTACAGTCTGTGGGTTTGTTGCCATAGGGGTATTATGCCCTTGGTCATTGTTACTGCTCAAACTAGCAGGGGTCCTAGGAGGGGATCCTATAGAGCAACCACTAGGTCGAGGGCAACAATGGAGCGATAACCCATTGTCACCTCAGCTAAAGCTCCTTGCTCTTTACGAACTTTTACTGATGGGAGGAGTCCTGGTATATGAGGAATCACAAGAAAATATAGTCAATGATAAGATGAGGAAGTGATTCCTCGACCTATTCACAAGAGAGACTCAAATAGATAGGTTGCTTGCTTTAGAAGCAAGGTGATAGGCTCTGTAGGAAGGGCTAAGAGGATCTTTAGGGCTAGGGTTTGAGAGTATGTCTTGTCAAGAAGGCTCCTAGACCTAGAGATCTTTATGGAGACTTGGCTTCTATGTGATCTTTGTGAAAAATGACGTTAGTAGGTTGTGAGACGACACGAGACTGAGCAGACCCAAAATCAAGTCAAGGTTATGGAGTTGATCACTCAAGGAAGGGCTTGACCTCATTAGGGAGGAGAAGAGGATTAATGGAGAAATTTTCTTTGTTTAAACACTATGATTCCAAGAAGGCAACTAGCTATGGGAAACCTAGGGAAAGAAATGATCTTCAAGCTAGGGTTTGGTGTATCTCAAGATCACATCTTCAGAATTTCTTGAAATTTGGAAGGCCTCTAAAGGAAACCCTAGCGCAGTTATGGGAAAGAGATCCAAGTTTTTTGATGGCTAGAACATGAGATAAATTATGCCCAAGGTGACTTATGGAGGCTAGGCCTAGAAAGAGAAAGAGAGGTGAGATAACTAAGCTCTGAAAGTGACCACCTATGGAAGGATTAGTGCCTTGTCCTTTGGGGGAGATGGAGTTGTTACCCACCATTTTGTGGGGGATATCCCTAGGAGATTTTTTTTCCAAGATGATCCTTAACTAGCAGCCAACAACCCATTGCAGTGACTAGCTAGCTCGTTGTGCCATTTCTCCACCGCCTGAGTCAGCCATGTGGTCCATCACCCATTTGCCATGATCGTATGTTTGAAGGTGGGCCTTCCTCAACGTAAAGGTATGCCTTGTCATTTGGTAATTGAGTATTGTAGTTTGTTTATCATGGACACTTTTGGGCATGGTTTAATGGGGGGATTCAACAGAAAGAATGGGCTAGGTCTGTGCTCTTGTCCCCTAGACCTCTTTTGGATATTAACCTTGGATTCTAGTCCCGTGGGATCTCTTTTACTGACCATTTGGCTTTAGGGATGGTCCTTCACGAGAAACCCTAATTTTGGTTGCGTGGTCTTCCGCTCCTTTATCTGCACATATCGCCCCCTTTCCACTCATTATTACCCCATTCATCATTTCTCCCACCCGGGTCCACATTCCTCCACTGGGTCCACATAGGGTTAGCTCACCCTTCCCCTTGCCCACACCATGGTTCAGGCCTGAAATGATGCCTCGAAGGTTGATGAAGTGAAAAGAAAGATAAAAGCATATTTGGCCAATTTCAACAGGAAAATGTAGCACAAAATGCAAAAGATAGTCGGGACAAACACATTTAACATGTCGGCAAAAGCCTATACATGAACTCTACCCCATCATCATGGCCAACACCCTGGTTCCTACAGGTTCTATGAGCCTCCTTCATCATATATGAACCCATGATTGTCCCAACCCCTGGTGGGAAATGAACCTCCCTACCTTAAAAGGGGGTATTCAGTGTTATATCTTATACATTGTGCTCTTACCCCTTGAGCTTTGAGCAGTTAATCAAAGGAAATCATAAAAAGGAAAAATGCATATAAAGAAGGGTGGAAAAATCAAGGTCAGGGCACCTCATGTACCATGATTGCTCCCTCCTATACATTATAAACCCAAGTGTGGGCTTCCCTTTAATTAGCTACTCTTGTACCCTAGCATGTGGCCCAGGGCTGCCCCTTCTCATCCCCTACTTCATTCACATATTTGTCACATGCCACCAGCTTTTGAAGGACGTACCTTGAACATATTATCCCTTTTAGAAGTATAAACCACCTAATAGGATGCTTGGTTACCCCATTTGGAGTTTAGGAGACATTGGCATATCCCGAAGTCCATTATGGAAGGGCAGGCCATTATGAAGTCACCAACTATGGTCCATGGTTGGTAAGCTCATTTACTTGATTTATCTAATGACTTGTTGTATTGGAAGGCTAGGGGACACATTTGATCTTATGCAGAATTGTAGATGGTCTCCATCTTGGGTTTGGTCTCCCTATACGGGTCCCTAATCCTCTAGAGGACTACATTGGCACATGTAGGGTGTGTGTTGAGAGCCATGGGCCTCCACAACAATAAACAATACTCCATGGATCCCCGAGGATGTTCAGAGATTACTCGAGATTCACCTATTGGACGAGGAAGATGCACCTGTTTCACCTTTGCCCAGCGAACTCCACAGATGTACCATACACTTGGAAATTGACCCAGGACTTGCAGGATGATGTGGCATCACCTACACCATCATCAGAGCCCTTGCAGATGATTTGCAAGCATCTTCGACTCATTTGGAGACCTATGCAGTTGTTATTGTGCCCCTGTTAGTTTTTCTAGCATCAGATGTGTTCTAGCTTTGAAAATTTGTGGAGGCTAGAATACAAGAGATCTCCAAAACTCAAAAATCGTTTTGGAAATTCTGCCTAGAAATGACATAACTATATTATTAGCCAATTTTTAAATATTTCCTTAGTTTAAACTTAAGGAATATGGTTAACTAATTAGAATTAATTAAGTTAAGGCGTGAATGATCTAGAAACTCACATGGATCAACTTCAAGTTAATCCTAGCCATCGATCAAGATTTAGTCTTGGTCGTTGGAGTTCCAACAGAGGATTATAAGAAGTCGATGGGCACTTGGAGAAGACCCTTGAGCAGTTCGATTTCGTGAACAGATCGATCTCCAGTGTAGCAACAATTAGTTGCCAATAGAGAGCCATGAGACCAAAGCAGTGAGAGAGGGGCAGGGACAGTGAAGTTGGAGGAAGGATTCCAGATCCAGTGAGTGCATTTGTAGAGAGGCAAGTGAGCCGCAAAGAGGCTGATGCAGATCTTCGCAGCAGCCTTTAGAGGCAAAGTAGATTTGCTAAGGGAGATTGACGTTTTCAATTCCAGAGGCTGGGAAGGAGTCCCAGAGTGCCAGAGAAGCTTCTTTCTGTTCAACAGAAGGTAGAACAGATTCATCAAAATCCAACAGAAAGCAAGTCATCCATCCAGCGACACAGAGTAGCGTAGAGGCTAACGCAGTGCCTCAGAAGGCCGAAATTCTGAAGGAAAGTTATGCCGGGAGATTGCCTGTGGGGTGAGGAAAATTCATCTCTAGATTCTTACCAACTTTTCTCTGTAGGATTGCCAGTTTCGACATCCAATTGTACTCTGATTATTTCACTACTGGTTAATATTAAAACCCTCAGCTGCTGCACCGGTTTTCCGAAGTTGGGTTTTTCTGGGGACTTTTGTCCAAAAATAACTGTGTTATTTTATGTGTGTGCTAGTATTTCTTCTAGCATTTATTCTTCCGTAGTTTTATTTGTGTAGGTTGTAGTGTGAGTTATTCAGTATTTGCTGTAGGAAACAATAAATAAATTGTTAAAATAAAATAACAATTAGTAGAATAATTTCTAGTTTTTGCAATAGGATTTTGGTTGTGGAATTTTCATAGCTCCCACAGCCACTGGGAGCACCACAGGTTTATTGTTTGGAGAACAAGGGGGCAACCCCTTGCCCATCACTTTTGGGGGTCCCATTCTTCATTATGGGACATATGGACCTCATCAGGCCTCTTGGAAGGCCCTACGACATATATCATTCATCATTTGACCTCTTAAGAGGCTTATTCTTTCATTTGTGAGCTAGTTTGATGGGCTTGTCACCAAAAGTTAGATTATTAGCACATATTTTATTTTGGGGCTTATGTAGGCCAAGGAGACTAATTCGAACTCCTCAATGTATAAATACAAGTGAGATAAGTTCATTTTCTCATCATCACTTTGGATTGGATCTCTTCTCTCTCTTGAGAATTTCGCACTTTTTCTTGGAGGATGAATTTTGATGTTTGGATTTTGTTTATTTTATCTTGGAGCTTTTCTATTATCAAATTGTGGATAGTTGGATAGGTTCTATTACATGTAAGTACGTGCTTTTAATGTTATTCTTGTTTTACTTTGTCGTATACATTGGATTGAGATTTTCTCTACTTTTAGGGCGAATTGTTGCATGCATTTACTGCTTAAATTGTGGAATTTTGTCTCTGTATAACATCTCTCAATGTACGGGCCATGTAATTTGAATGAAATTTCCTAGGGATAATTCTAACAATGAATTCATCTTGATAAGCCATTTCCTTTTGCAAGTCGAAGTATTAAAAGATGTAAGGTTGCTTCCCTTTGCCCTAGAAGGTTAGCGAGGTAGTCTTAAGGTCTCCTTGACTAAGAAACAAAGTCCTCATTCATATTTATCATAGATTCAATTCTCCCAAGACTAAGGCATTGATCTACCAAGAGGTGGTCACCCAAAATCCATTCTTTTTTACCTTTTCCTAGGTCTAGCCAGGTTGGGTCACCTAGGGCATCATTTTCTCGACAAAATAGCCCTTCAAAAAGTTCGATCTCCTAGCATTGCCTGCGCTGGTGTTTCCTCGAGGCCTCCTCCCAATTTGAAGCCATCCCGATGGTGGAGTTGTGAGAAAAGCCAAGCCCTAACTCTGAGATCAAACTTTGCCTTGGTATCCCCAAGGCTAGTGCCTCATAGGATCAAATCAACACCTTTAAGTGAAAATCCTTTCTTTGATCCTTTCCCCCTCCTTGTTTGGGTTAAGAAAATCGTTGGTTGCTAAACTCTTACCTCCTAACGTAGGTTGGGTCCACCTGGTCTCGCGTGGTCCCATTCCTTTGAAAAGATAAGTCTTCAAGAACCATCGGGATACCAATTTCAATAAGGATTTTAGGGATTGAGAAACTCTTTCACAAGTCATATTCCCTAAACCTAACCCTCAAATCCTCCCATCCTTCTCCTAGAAGACATTGTAGTGTTGTACCTTGCTTAGAAAGCAGGCAAGCTCTATTCTTCAACCTCTTCTGGAAAGGGATTATTTGGGTCACTCTATATCCACTTGTTGGTTTATCCTTCATTCGTGACTCCATATAGAACGAGTCTCCTCCCATCGGTGAAAGTCCGTAAATAGTAGGGAGCCTTAATTGAGGTGAAAGTGGGTAAGTCTCCATTTGTTGCCCTTGGTCTAGCATTTTCCCCTTTAGGTCCACCTGCTAGTTTGAGTGGTAACAAGATTCATGGGAAATTTATTGTTTTGAAAGAATTCACCCAATCAAAGAGGCCTTCAAGCAACTTCGCATGGCATTAGGGCATGAGAGCAGCTACTTCAAGGACTTTATACTTCGATTTGCAATAATTGATGACTTATCGAGATGTATTTAGCACAAATTATTTCTAGGAACATTCACCCATTTGTACATGGCCCATGACATGATGCAACACTATAAAAGATCAAAATTTTCACCAATTCGTATATGAAGGTAGTAAATTTCAGACTTATATAGTGAAAATCTTACCAACATTCATGTGACAAAGTAAATAACAAGAATAAGCATGAAAAATAGCAGTTACATGTACAAAAAAGTATATCCAATCATCAAATTATGCCAATAATGAAGCTCAAAGACACGAGAGAAGTCCAGATATCAAAATTCATCCATATCATCCAAACTCGTCCTCCAAAAGGGATAGCAACAATCTCTCAGGAGCTAATAACCCAATCCCAGTGATGATGAGAGGATGAGCCACCTCTCATCTATTTATACAATCTCTAATGAATTTGAATGGCCTGACTTGGACTAATAATGCCCCTAAAATAAAATGTGCATAATTACAATACTTTTGGTGACAAGCCCACCAAATAGCTTAATAACATAAAGATAAGCCTCTTAAAAGGCCAAAATGATCAACATAATGAGTCGTTGGGCCTTTGAAGAGGCCTAATGAAGTCCAAGGGGTGCCATGATGTGAAAATGGACTCCCAACATAGTGGACAAGGGGTTGGCCCTATGTTGCAGAAACGCCAGATTTAGTGGCATACCAGTACACAGGATGGCTCGAAATGCCAAAACTTGATTGAAACGCCGTTGAAACACCGTCGGCCGTACCATACAACGTTTCGGGATTTCGAAATGCTGGACGGTACAACCGACGGAGTTTCGGCCACAACAGGCCTAGTTTCGGCGACCAAAATGAAAAATATAATTTTTTTTGGGCCTTTTTGGGCCATCTCAAGGAGTGGAAAGAGGGCATGGGCTCCATCTAACACCAAAACACACTAATAAACTATAAACTAATTTTTATGTGGTTGTTAGCTAAATTTAGTAAAAAATATTACAAATAGACCTTTCTAGAAGATGAGAAGGATTGAATTCTCTAGAAACCCTGTGAGCCTCCTCTTTTCTTTGAAAAGACACTTCATTCACTCATTTCTCACACATTGTGGACCTCATAAAGAATGGGATGTGGATGCAGAATGTCCAAATTTAGAGCTCTCTCTTTCTGCTCTTGATATTTGTGCCACACTACCAGTGATGATGCAAGTGCAACTGGAAGCACTAGTAGAGTTGCCTCTTCTGCTAAACAAGCATCTTGTTCTATCTTTGTTGATGAGGATGAGGAGTTTTATTAGTAATGATATGCTAATGTAGCCATGATTGTCTTTAGTTCATGTTTTATTTCAGTTTTAGCACATATAGCCTCACATATAAAGGCTGATTTTGGAGTCTTGAATGTAAATCCTCATCTATAAAGGCTAATTTTGGATATTTGCATCATGTGATTATGTTGAAGTTAATATAAATTTGGATTTCCTTCTAAAATGCTATTTATATGTCTCATTATTTCTTTGCTTGCAAAATAATGTGTTATAATTTATTTAATATTAACTATATATATATATATACGTTTCCATTTTCCGGGGGTCGCGTTTCGGGTCGTCCTCATTTTGGAAACTTCTAGACGTTTCGGTGTTTCGTACAACTTAGGGTTGGCCCCTTGTTTTCCAGTGCTCCCACATGGGGGTGGGGGGCACAAGGACATCCTCATGGGTCTCCAATTATATCCAAAATTCTTGTGGACCATCTGTAAGGGCTAGGATGACAACATAAGCGTTCCCTCTGCAGCAGAAGACATCCTCTAGACCCTGGAACATCTGCCAAGTGTATGGTGCAAGTGTGAAGTCGGCTGGGTATAGTGAACCAGGTGCATCATCCTCATCCAACAAGGTGGAACATGAGTAATCAATGATCAATGATAAGGATCCATGAAGTAATATGTGCTATGGTGGAGGCCCATGGCTCTCAACACTCAGCCTACAATTGCCAATGTGGCCCTCTGGAGGGCTAGGATTGTATAGGGAGACGAAGCCCCAAAAAGAGACGCACCTACAATGCTGCATAAAATCCAATGCATCTCCTTTCCCTCCAATACAACAAATCATTAGAATAATCAAGTAAAAGAGCATGGTGGCATGCCCTTCCGTATGGGGCTTTGACATGTACAAGTTCCTGCAAGCTCAATAAGGGGGTTAACCAAGGATCTTGTTCGGTGGTTTCATCCTTTAGAGGGGGTGACATGTCCATGATACATCCCTCAAGTGGTAGGTGGCAAATGGTAAAGTAATGGAACTGAGTGGGGATTAGTGGAATCATATAGACCACATGTTATGATACAAGGGTAGCTATAATCAGGGAAGCTTGCACTTGGGTATATGAGTGTAGGAGGGAGAAAATTGTGGTACATGAGTTACCCCGACCTTTGTTTTTCCACCCTTATTCATATGCCTTTTGCCTTTGTTTGATTTTTCTTCATAACTACTCGGGGCTTCAGGGGATGAGAGCATGATTTGTAATATATAGCAGTGGATACCCTGTTGAGGTGGGGTTGTTCATTGCCCACCAGGGGTTGGGACAAGCATGGGTTCCTTAATGATGGAGGGGGTTGATTTAGGGCCCATAAGAACCAGGGTAATGGCCATGGATAAGGGTTAGAACTCATGTTTGGCTTTTGCCCACGTGTTAAATTTGTATGTCCCGATCATCTTGTGCATTTTGTGGTACATTTCCTGTTGAGAGTGGCCAAATTATGCATTTTCTTTTCTTTTTAGTTGCGTCAACCTCTAAGACATCGTTCCAGGCCCGAACCAAGGTGTGGACAAGGGGGGGGTGGCTAACCCTATGTGGACCCTGTTACTGCACAAACTATTAGGGGAACTAAAAGAGGATCTGATGAGGACAACTGCTAGGTCAAGGGAAACTATGGAGACTTGGCCTACTGTCACCACAACTAAGACTCCCTACTGTTTGGAGGAGAGCAAAGGGACCAACCTGCGCAGTTGTATCTAGGAGATTGAAGTTTTCTTGTGGCTAGTTTCCCAGGAAATTTATGCCCTAGATGACCTAATGAGGCTAGGCCTAGGGAGAAAATGGAAATGGGGTAAAAAGAGGGTTAAAATGATCTCCCTTTTTGAGGGACCAGTGCCTAATTCACTTGGGGATATGGAGTCAAGAATAATAATGAAGAAAGATTTAGTTTCTTGTTCAAGGAGGCTCCAAAAGTAATCTTCATCCAATGTTAGAGGGAAGAGAAGAAAAGTGACTTTCAAGCATTTATACTTCATACAAATGGTTCAATCTTATCAAGATAACACGATCTCTAGGATATTTCATTTATATAACAATGGCCCATACAAAGAATAAGATAAATAGACACATAATTCCACATTTCATACATGCAACAGTTAGCCCTAAATTATAGTGAAATTCAAATGTATGCAGCAACAAGAAAAATAACATTAAATTTTCACTTACAATGTTAGAGAGTATATCCAATTAGCATCGCATTTGCAAATAAGAAGCTCCAAGATAGAAATAGCCTTTGTTTGATTTTTCTTTATGACTGCTTAGGGCCCCAGGGGATGAGAGATGATGTGTAATATATAGTAGTGGATACCCCATTGAGGTGGGGCAGTTCGTCGCCCACCAGGGGTTGGGACAAGCATGGGTTCCTTAATGATGGAGGGAGCTCATCTAGGGCCCATAGGAACTAAGGTAATGGCCATGGATAAGGGGTAGAACTCAAGTTTGGCTTTTGACCATGTGTTAAATTTGTATGTCTCGACCATATTTTGCATTTTGTGGTACATTTCCTGTTGAGAGTGGCCAAATTATGATTTTTTTTTTAGCTACATCAACCTCTAAGACATCGTTCCAGGCCTGAACCAAGGTGTGGACAAGGGGGTGGGGGGGCTAACCCTATGTGGACCTTGTTACCGCACAAACTCGTAGGGGAACTAAAAGAGGTTCTGATGAGGACAACTTCTAGGTCAATGGCAACTATGGAGACTTAGCCCACTGTCACCTCAACTAAGAATCCCTACTCTTTACGGACTTTCACCGATGGAAGGAGACTTGGTAGTTGGGAGGTCACTTATAAAAGTATATATCAATGAAGGGGCGGAGTGACTCAAATGGTTCCCTTTCCAAAAGAGTTTGAAGGATAGGGCTTGCTTGCTCTTCAAGCAAGGGATTTGATCTAGGGAAAGGGGATGATGATTGGAGGGTTGAGGTAGAAGGATAAGACCTATGAAGGAGGTTCTCAAATCCCTAAAATCCTTTTGAGAACTTGGATTCTTGAGTATTCCTTGATAAATGGGCTTTGGTGAAGAATGGGACCACATGAAGCCAAGTGGACCTAGTCCAGGTTAAGGGATGGATTTAGGCAACCAATGATGTTCTTAACCTGGCCAAGGTGAGGGGAAAGGATCAAACAAGAATTTCTTCCAAAGATGTCAAGTTGATCCTACTAAGTTGTAATGACTGTCCTACTTCAAAGAAGTTAAAGAGTCCCTACCGAAACTGTAAAGATTACTGAAACTGTGAAACTGTATTTAATTGATTTGATGGAGTACTTACCTGATCTGCTACGGCTGTTGCGATGAGGATGCTGCAGAACTTCTCTCGTTACCGAATGACCAAACCACCCAGCCGAACCGAGTATACCTGGATACTCAATCCAGTATGCCTCTCAATCGAAGCATACCGTTCCCCCGTGCCCAGAGACTTCAAAACAAGTAAGGCTCAATAGTTCCTAATTACAAGCAGTATGGATAAATTCCTCTCCTTCTTCCTTCAACCGCACCCTGTTCAGTTTTTCCACTCACAGTAAATACCACCTTCCCCATCCACAGGCATCCATCCCCCTTGAGACATAGAACACCCCCCCTTTTATAGCAGAGGTTCCTCCCTCTCTACGCATCAGTCCACCGCCTTTATGAAAGGATAAGATTTTGTAAGGCGGTGACCGCTTTGTCAAGATATTTGCTTTTAGTAGAATCAGATTTGATAATTGCCTTTAATAGAATCAGATTTTCACAACATCGGGTGGTGTCACTTTAATTTATGACAGATGGTACTTTAATTTAAATAGTATAAAACCATGATGATTTAAATATTACATATTATTTTATGTCTTATAAAATATCCAGTTTAATCATAAGGTTTATGGGTTTAGTTTTATTAGTACACCTTTTGGGTTATATATATGTAACCATATGAATAAACTCAACTATATTTCTTAGTGAGTGTATATTTCTTCTATTTACGAGATTTAGGTATTTAGTTACACCTTTGATAATTAATTCAGTTATCTTATAGACATTCTCCATGAATAGTCGATGTATATATATATATATATATATATATACTTATACTAGTGCATTGTATATGATGCATGCATATGTAGCTATCACATGCATGCCTCACATGCATGCTAATATTGCTATGTTGTTCGGGTTTTGAGATGGGTTGTTACATAAGTTCTAGCCTTGGGAACACCTAGGCAAAACTTGATCCTAGAGCTAGGGCTAGAGGTATCCGGAGATTCCACGATCAAAATTGCTTCAAATTTGGAGGAGAGCAAAGGGACCCACCTACGTAGTTGTATCTAGGAGATTAAAGTTTCCTTGTGGTCAGTTTCCCAGGAAATTAATGCCCTAGATGACCTAATGAGGCTAGACCTAGGGATAAAATGGAAAAGGTGTAAAAAGAGGGTTAAAATGATCACCCTTTTTGAGGGACTAGTGCCTAATTCACTTGTGGATATGGAGTCAAGGATAATAATGAAGAAAGATTTAGTTTCTTGTTCAAGGAGGCTCCAAAAGTAAACTTGGTCCAATGTTAGAGGGAAGAGAAGAAAAGTGACTTTCAAGCATTTATACTTCATACAAATGGTGCAATCTTATCAAGATAACACGATCTCTAGGAGATTTCTTTCATCTAACAATGGTCCATACAAAGAATAAGCTAAATAGACACAATTCCACATTTCATACATGCAGGAATTAGCCTTAATTATAGTGAAATTCAAATGTATGCAGCAACAAGAAAAATAACATTAAATTTTCACTTACAATGTTAGAGAGTATATCCAATCAACATCGCATTTGCAAATAAGAAGCTCCAAGATAGAAATAGCCCAAATCCATACATCAAAATTCATCCATCATCCAAAGTAGTCTTCCAAGGAAAAAGTGCGAAATTCTCTAAAGATAGAGAGATCCTAAGTCAAGTGATGATACAAATGAATCCAACTAACTCCTATTTGTACACCAATTAGGAGTTTGATTTGGCTAATGAGCCTACATTAGCACTTAAAAATAAAATAATGTGCAAATGACATAACTTTGGTGATACGCCCACCAAACTAGCTCACAAATGAAAAGATAAGCCTCTCAAGAGAACAAATAATAATCTATGCATGTCGTAGGACCCTTTCAGAGGTCTGTTGAGGTCCATGGGTGGCATAATGAAGAATAGGACCCTCAAAAGCAATGGACAAGGAGTTGGCCCCTTGTAATAACCTGTGGTGCTCCAAATGATTGTGCGGGGACACAAGTGTCCTCATGGGTCTTCAAACAAGTCGAAGATGCCTGTAGGTTGCCCTCAAGGGCTAGGATGACAATGTAGGAGATGCCACATCATCATAGAAGTCCTGGATCATCTGCCAAGTGTGTGGTGCAGACCTGGTGTCAGCTGGGCATGATGGATCAGGTGCGTCCTTCTCGTCCAATAAGTAAACCACGTGCAATCTTTGAATGGATGTGGGGATCCATGAAGTATAATCTGCTGCTATCGAGGCCCATGGCTTTCAATGCTCACTCTATATGTGCCAATGTAGCCCTCTGGAGGATTAGGACCCCGTATAGGGAAACCAAACCCCAAATGGAAACCATCTGCAATCCTGCATAAGATCCAATGCGTCCCCTAGGCTTCCAATACAACAAGTCATTAGAGAAATTGAGTGAATGGGCTTACCTAATCATGGATCACAAGTGGGGACTTATAATGGTCCGCCCTTCCATAATGGGCTTTGGGTGTGCCAATGTCTCTTAAACTTCCAATTGGGTTAACCAAGTAACCTATTAGGTGGTTTTTGATTTTAGAGGGGATAATATAGTCAAGGTACATCTGTCAAAAGGTGGTGGCATGTGGAAGATAGGTGACTGAGGTAGGGAATGAGGGGGGCAACCTTGGGTCACATGCTAGGGCATGGGGGTATCTAATAAAAGGGAAGCCCATGTTGGGTGCTAAAAGGTGTCTTTTAAAAATTATGAGATTTTTTCAAAAATTCTACCTCTAAATTTCCTACTTCAATTCCTACGAAATTCTGCTAAAAAGTGGGTGGAGGAGCAAGCACTTTACTTGCTCGTTACGCAGGTTCTTACCTTCCATTTTAATACACAATTCTTTCACAGCAGATAAACATCAAACACCTACTTCAACTTCTATGCAATTGTGCTGAAAAGCAGGCGGAGGAGCAAGCACTTTACTTGCTCGTTACATAGGTTCTTCCGTTTTTAATACCCAATTCTTTCCCAGCAGCAAATATCAAACATACATCACTTTCTGTGAAATGGCAACACTCTCCCTAGCAATGGCGCCAAAATGTTGGGTGCTAAAAGGTGTCTTTTAAAACTCGTAATTGCCTCACATTAATTATCAACCTGGGTAAGTCTTTTTGTTTCGAGAGTGTACACAATATGTGCAAGCTATAAATCCAGAGAGTAATGCTTTTTATGTTGAACTATAAAACTTGATACAAGAGTAACTGGCACAATCATAAATCTCAAGCTGCAACTTTTAAAGGAAATAATACATCTAAGCATCAGGACTTAATTTCAAGCAAAACCATAATCAAATCTGAAGCAAGCAATTCAATTAAAAATAACATCAACTGAGAGCATAGTAGCATTAACCAATCTCTTCTAGTTGATTCTATCTAAATCACACTCAATCTCAATTAAGCAATTCGAATGGAAATGATGTCAACCGAAAGTTCAGTAGCATTAACCAATCTTTTTCAGCTGATTCTATAATAACCACACTCTCACGTATCCGCTATTCTGCACTGCTGTAAACGAAAGAAAATGAAATCAATGCTCTAATCCACGCCTTATCCACACCTTCCTGTGTAAAAATAACTCACGCTTATGCTAGAAATTAAACACTCTGTAATGAAATTAACACTCACAACCTACAGAATTCACAGAATTGAAATGCAACCGGTAATGGAAATCTACAGCGCTGGTGCTAATCTAGCTAGATCTCCCAATTGTGGCGCGCCCTTGCCACTTCGAGGAGGAAAGAACTTACAGTAATCGGAGAATTAAAAACCACTCAGGCTTAATCAACACGTCTCATTCGATTCGATCTACACGTGTCAAGGGAAATCAACAGACTCTTTCATTGAATGAAAATAATATAACATAGTCTGCTTGTAATTCAACAGTGATTACATGTATATATCAAAATCTCTCCATTATCCCCTCTCCTCCTATCCTATCCTATCCTATCCTATCTCTAATGATTCATATCCCTCTTTGATCTCTGTTCTCATTTAAATACACAGAGAGCAGAGAGAAGTTACAACAGATATGATTACAAAATGATTCCCATAACAAAATTGGATTGTTCACAACAAATTGATCAGCAAGATCATATCTGAAATATCTTTCCATCAACATTCAACAGGAATAGGTCGAATTTGGTATTGCAACTGAGATAATTTGGAAACCGGCTGCAACAACGAATCTGAGAAAAACATCTTCAGAGAACCTTCCGTTTCTTTTGATATGGACCGAATTTGGGAAAACTGTTTAATTACAAAACTAATTTGGTCCGTTTTGAACAAAACCCATGTTTCGGATTTTCCAGATTCTTCTCCATTTGCCCGAAACGTCCAATGCAAAACCGTCACTTCTTATTCCAACAAATTTCTGAGTTGGAATATTTAATGATGAGCTGGAGATCAAATCTGCAATCTGGAAAATATCTTTGAGGCTAAAATGGTGAGTGATGTTACAACAAATTTATTAATAAACCATCATTGGTAAAACCATGCATAATAATCATCAATTTATTAAAAATAAAGGAGAAGGAATAATATTTATCCATAAGAGCATAAATACTTATAAAATGGAATTATATGATAAATCATGATAAATGACATGATAAAGAATGGTAGAAATGGATGAAATCGGCATTAAAGAGTGATAATAATAATGACAAACTAGCGGCCCAACATACCCCCAAATTGAATATATTGCATCTCCTCACGCAACCCAAAGCCTCGGTATTAACTAAGCAAGAATACAAAAATTGTTCATTCCAACTCATGAAATGGATGGAACAAATGACTTCTTCCTCAAATAATGAATATTCAATTTTAGCAATGTTGATGAAGGCGTAACAATTTTTACATTGACGTTCAACTATATGTATATGAAGCTGCAAAAAAATATGATATAAGTAACAACGAACTTCATTAACCATTTTCTCAAAAAACTACAAACCAGATTTTGTTGAAATTTTGCAAGTAGATTTCTACTATATTAATGCTTCTATGATCCAAAAATCATATCGTTTTGATGCACGGATCATAAACAAAATGGCTGTAGGTGAGAGTGCATGATTTCAGAAATTTGACAAACTAATTTAACTTGAAATTGTCTGGGTTTGTGTATTTTAATGATACCTCTTTGTTATCCAAAAATCACAAGAATTCAATTCATATTTTTAAAGATATACACAAATCAACTTTTACACTGTATAAAAATGAAATTGTATGCTTGAAATGAGAAAAAAAGTAGAAAATATTCATCATGTGTAGCAGTTTCTCCCCCAAACTGGAGAATTAGTATGCCCTCATGTAATGCTAGAAAACAAATTGAGGTGGTTGCTACAATCTATTGAAATCTATGCTTGGTGTAAAACAACGTGGAATAAGGAAAGTATTGAGAATGAATAAGAAGATCAATGGATGATAAAGAATATTAATGGCATGGTCATAATAAATAAATAAATGAAAGGAACACTCCCTCAAACTGAAAGAATCTATGTCTTTGAAAAATGGGAAGTGGTAAAGATGTGGAATGAATGATGATAAATAATGCTCAATGGATTTTCATGAAATTCTCCTAAATTTGTAATAAATCAGAAAATTATGCTATTTTACCTCAAGTTTTACCTTTAGAAAAAATGTGGAATGACATGTATGGACTGGCATTTGTTGAAGCTGAAAGTGATGCAAAAGGTGGAATCCAGGCAAACACATCATGTCTGAACAATTGTTCGCGTTCGCGAGTTTCTCGAGCCTCTTCTGTTAGTTGCAATAGTGTGGCCTTGCTGCAAATAGAGTTTTCCCCCATACTTGTTGTTCTCCTGTAAACAAATCACTATTTTGTATGCAAATTTCTTGAATTCACAGTTTTAGTTTTGAATAGCAATAGATAAGCCGCATGCAAAAATTTCAATCAGAAAAAAACTTGTATAAATGCAATACTAATATTTTGTTAAATCAACAAGTTATGGCATAGTGCAGTAATTATATCGCATGCTATCCCATAATGCGTACCTTCCCCCTCCAATTGGAAAAGGGCGTTCATGACCATAAAGCATAGGAAAAGTGTTGTTTTGATGGCAAGGCAAGGGAATGAATAGTACGACAATAAATGAAGCAGAGTACACATATCAATGATAGGATAGCAAGAGGTATGGTTATAATGAGAGCAGAGTGTGTAAAGATAGTTATGAATAAGATATAAAACGCTTTGGATTGATGATAAGTTATGCGGTAAGCCAAAATGACAACAATATGCAAGAAAAATGCTTTGCTGACGATATTCTAGCCGAAACTGATGCGATTGATCGGAAAACAATTTCTCATGCGTAAAGGTTCAAAACAGGGAAAAATTAAGGAAATAACTTCTTCGATAAAAAGAGAGAATAAGAAAAGGGTATTATAGTAATAATTGACGATAAGATATAACTTCAATAACATAAGTAGAGCTTCTGCTGCCAGCAGACGTCCATAGCCTTGGCAGGGTTGTTTTTTAACCCATATGAGCCAGGATCCTCAATTTATAAATGGAGAGTTCTAGTGTTGTTCTACAAAAGAGATCAGTGTGCTGGCGTGGTAACCAGATAACCACACTGCCATTCACTAGGATGTAGCAAAAGTGATCAGGCCGGCTCGTGATGAGACCTCCTGTTGCAAGGATATTTTGGCTATCCAATGGATTATAACCCTGGTGTGGTGGCCATAATGGGAATGTCACTTTGTTACAACCTTATGAACATGGTATGCTGGCTCTTAATGAGACCCCCTATTCTTTATCTACAAACAAAATTTTGTTGTTATTACACATTTTATGATAAATAGAGGGAGGCTCAATACTCCTTAAGAGTAGGGATGGTGGAAGAAGTTGAACATATCAATAGAAAAAAAAAATATACCCATAATCTCATTTATTACAGACAGAGAAGATTATAACTAGGAAGGGTGGAACCAGCATAGTATTAAGATGATCAATCAGTGTCATGTACATCAAAAAACAATGCAGTAAAGTAGTATATAAATAATTGTGTCCCTTTTGAAAAGAATTGATTATCAAGGAGCTGTCTTGTTAAAGATCATAACGTGAATGATATTAACTCGCTTCAATAGAATCCATAATTCTTGTCCTCATAAAAGTAGTGTACTTCATGCCATGAAAGGAAATCAGTAAAATGTGGTTGAAATGAACTAGGAATAATTCCACAAGAGGAAGGAGGTGCTATTCACAACACACAAAACTTCACAAGAAGCAAAAATGTTGTTCCGAAGAGGGAATAGCAAAAACACTCTAAAAGTGTTGTTCCCTCT
Organism: Pinus taeda; assembly: GCA_000404065.3. Lineage (NCBI taxonomy): Eukaryota > Viridiplantae > Streptophyta > Pinopsida > Pinales > Pinaceae > Pinus > Pinus taeda. The sequence continues at coordinate 100,777 of APFE031412910.1, read as the reverse complement.
AGGGAACAACAAAAACTAAAAAAACACTAAAAAAAGAGTTGTTCCCTAGAGGGAACAACAAAAAATCTAAAAGTGTTGTTCGCTTGAGGGAATAGCAAAAAAGAAAACACTTGAAAAAATGTGTTGTTTCCTTTGGGGAGCAGTAGCTGTTCCCTAGAGGGAATAACAAAAAAAAAAACACTCTGCAAAAGTGATGTTCCCTTTAGGGAACAACAGCTGTTTCCTAGAGGGAACAACAAAACCATACTTAGAAAAAACGTGATGTTCCCTGTAGGGAACAACAACTGTTCCTTGTAGGGAACAACAAAAACACACAGAAAAAGTGTTGTTCCTTTTAGGAACCGCAGCTGTTCCCTGTAGGGAACAACAAATCAACACACGAAATGTATTGTTCCCTTTAGGGAACAACAAATCAACGCACACGAAAAAGTGATGTTCCCTTGAGGGAACAACAGTTGTTCCCTGTAGGGAACAACAAATCTTAGGGAACAATAGGTATTTCCTGTAGGGAACAATAAATCAACACACGAAAAAGTGTTGTTCCCTTTAGGGAAGCTGTTCTCTGTAGGGAACAACAAATCAATACACAAAAAAGTGTTGTTCCTTTTAGGGAACAACAAATCTACACACGAAAAAGTGTTGTTCTCTGTAGAGAACAACAAATCAACACACGAAAAAGTGTTGTTCTCTTAAGGCAACAACAACTCAATACACGAAAAAGTGTTGTTCCCTTTAGGGAATAGCAAATCTACACACGAAAAAGTGTTGTTCCCTTAAGGGAACAACAACTGTTCCCTGTAGGGAACAACAAATCAATACACGAAAAAGAGTTGTTCCCTTTAGGAACAACAACTGTTCCGTATAGGGAACAACAAATCTACATTGTTCCCTTTAGGGAACAACAAATCAATACACGAAAAAGTGTTGTTCCCTTTAGGAACAACAACTATTCCTTGTAGGGAACAACAAATCTACACACGAAAAAGTGTTGTTCGTTGGAAGGAACAACAAAAGAAAATAGGGAGAGAAAAAAACACAGACAAGCAATCATATTTACAGCTACAAACAAACAAAAAATTAGAGAAAAGCAATCATATTTACAGAAAAAGAGAGAAATAACTTTTTACAAAAATGAAGTTGCCGAAGGATTGCCTTCTGCAACTGAAACTTGCATGATGGGGTCCTCATTGTTCAATCGCCAATGGAGTGGAAACTACAATTTGAAGGAAGCAACATCTGAAGCACAAAAACATAAGAGAAATCAGAAAATAAATAACACTTTATTTAAAAACAATATGTAAATAAATGAATTAAGTTATAACAACTATGATGTTATTTTCTAAGAGAATATCAATCTGTCAATGGAAAAAAATGATCTCTTGGAAAAATGTATTGGCAGCAGTGACATGAATCTTCAAATAGAAATCAATTCTTCATTTCTTCTGTTATGAATCCGTTAGGTAATGAATTGGATGAAATGCCCTTGTTTTATTAAAATTTCTTTCAAAAATCGCTCGTCCATAAATTGACCTTCTTTATTCTCCTAGACCTGAAAAGACGAGTGTCTACCAGCAATAAAACATTAAATTATGGAGAAAGAGAGGTGATCGGGCTCCCCTAATCCAAGAATTATGCAAAAAAACTAGCTAGTAGTTATTCTGTAAAACAAATCCACAAAAAGATAACAAAGTAAAATTAATTTATTACCTGCGGGAGAGCAGTGGCCAGACATGCTAACCTTTAGTGTTTTAATCATAACTTCTTTGTTTTTTTTCCAATTTCAGTGATGCCAAAGCCAAATGAGAGCTACTTCAAATATATATCACCATTAGAAACAAGTTTTAAAAATTCAATGATATGATATGTCAATTTTACTTAGAACAACTTGCATAACAGAGTCATTTTCAATTTACCCACTTAGAACAACAGTGGATATTGTAAGCATAGCTTTTTCATTTGATGACGGATTCGAATGATTCAAATTGGAAATGAAAGTAGATTAATTTATTTATCTGCAATAGAAATAGGTTTTGGAAACAAAAAGAATTGATGGGTCAAATACTCTAGTGAATAGCTGGAAAAACAGAGTTTAAAGAGTGATAATTTACGATAGGCAGTCAGTATTGTGGCCATAACTTTCTCATACGATATCGAGAATGAGTGATTCAAATTGCCTTGTAAACTAGATTCATAGGGGAATATACCGTAGAAACAGGTTTTCAAAATATAGTCATTTAGGCCTCAAAACACTGACTGTCCCAACTTTGTTTCTGAGCTGCCTACTAGACACCTTGTCAATGTTTTGGTTATAAATTTTTCGTTTGAAATCCAAATTGAGTGATTCAAATTGGGTTGGAAAGTAGACAAATTGAGTGATTCAAATTGGGTTGGAAAGTAGACATCAAGGGCTACTTAGGATAGAAACAAGTTTTAAAAATATAATCATTTAGGCTTCCAAAAACTGACTGTACCAACTCTGTTCCTAAGCTGCCTACTAGACACTCTGTCAATGTTTTGGTTATAACGTTTTCGTTTCAAATCCAAATTGAGTGATTCAAATTGGGTTGGAAAGTAGACATCAAGGGCTACTTAGGATAGAAATAGGTTTTAAAAATATTCCCTTTTGGTCCCTCAAAACATGACTGTCTCGATTGTGTTTTCAGAAATTTTATCAAGGCCACAAGCCAAAAAATATGACATTCAAGCATATTTTCCAAATTGGTGATAAAAATGAAAATGAGTGTTTGTAGAACTGTTATTTCCATTATAATTCATCTACATACACAAATAAATTAAAATATTTATTACCGATATTGATTTCCACAGCGTGTCGCAACAAAAACAACTATTTTTACATAAAAACAAAATGTATTTATTTATTTCCTTATTTATTTTATTTTTTACACTAACCTACTTTGATTTTAAAAATGAATATGATTACGTATAAGAGTACTTCCAGTGGAACCATTTTCGAAATAAGGCTTCAAGTATGTACATATCCAAATTTGGAAAATGCATGTTAATAAATATTAGGGTATGAAAAGCCAACTTCCCTTGAAAAAATGGTGTAAAAAATTGTTGAAGTATGGAGTGATGCTGCAAGCAAATGATGGAGTGAAACCAATCTTCAATATATCCTTTACTTTCTTGATTCTCCATAGCCATCATATCATGAAGTTCTTGAGCTTTTAAAACGGCTTGTTGATGTAGACTAAAAGAAACCTCATTTTCTTCCCTAACTTCTACAATTTTTGAATTTGAAACATTCTGAATCTCAATATAAGTTTTCTCCAATGGTGCATGTGAGATAGAATGGGTGGGAAGGGTGAGTAAATTTTGCAGTTCAACACTGTAAGCATGTTGTACTGGTTTATAATGGTGAGGGTGTGGAATGAGTTGAGCAGGAAATTCTGTAGGGAATGAAGCATTTTGATGATGTAGTTGATTGGGTTGAGTGGATGAGTTTGATAGGCAAGCAAGATGTTGCGGAAGTGCTGGTGAAGAATATGGAGGATGTGTTTGTGCTACAAGATGAGGGAGAGTAGTCATGTAATCATAAGATGAACCATGCCAAACTTGTAGACAAGATTTGTGGGGGTTATATTGAGATGGACATGGCTGCCCTATCACATGAGTATTCCATAATGGATTATGCAAGTAAGAGAATGGAGAGGAAGTGTTTTGTACCATACATGTAGGCCACAATTTTCATGGTTTTGACCTTGTTGCAGCTTTCCCATCTCTTTGATATGCTACTTCCATCCTCGATAAGGAAGGACAATTATCTATGGGATGCTCCTTTTGGTAATGAAGGCAAAACACTTCATCAAATTCTTGATTTTTCTGAACCTTCAAAACATCCAATTTTGAATTTAGAGAGCTAATAAAATCAACTTTAAAATTTTGAAATAAAACATTGATTTCGGCGCTTATGTCTCATGTTCTTGTAGCAGATTTGGAAAAGAAAGAAGAAAATTCTCTAGAATTCTTACTAGCCTTGGAGATTCCTCTTGAATACCTTATGCACAATTCACAAACATCATCATATGACAACTGAAAACATCACCTTTTCCTATCAAATTTAAGAGTTCTAAAAATTCATTTTTGATTCCTTTAAGAAGAAGTGTTTTTAAGATCTCTTTTTCCAAATACTTATGTTTTGATTTTTGAAGGTTGTGTCGAAATTGCTCCACATAGTTCTCCAAGCTTTCATCTTCCCCTTGTATCATATCGAAAATATCTTCATTGGATTTGCGGTAGTCTTGGTACTTCTTCAAGAATATGTTCTTCATGTCCTCCCATGTTTGGATGCAGTTCCCACATAGACTCATGAACCATTGGAGAGTTGCTCCTTTTAGAGTAATAGGAAACACTTTCAACCTTTGAACATTAGTACAATAATCATATCCTCTACAAAGTATTTTGAACTCAAATAAGAATGTATTTGGATCTTCATTTGTCAAACCATGAAAATTTGGTCAAGAAGATGGGGGAATTATGTGCATTTGTGTCACTCCTCCTAGATCTTTGATGGGAATTCAAAAGTAGAAATGTGAGCCATTTCTTACCATAATAGAAGATGTTCTTCATGTGTTCCTTTGAGGCTCCTCCTTCAAATGTTCCTGTCAATTGGTTAGTGAAATGGGTGGTGCTTACATCACCACTCGAGTGGATCTATGAGATTTTTTCAAGAATTCTACCTCTAAATTTCCTACGAAATTCCTATGAAATTCTGCTGAAAAGCAGGCGGAGGAGCAAGCACTTTACTTGTTCGTTACGCAGGTTCTTACCTTCCGTTTTTAATACACAATTCTTTTACAGTAGACAAACATCAAACACCTACTTCAACTTCTATGCAATTGTGCTAAAAAGTGGGCGGAGGAGCAAGCACTTTACTTGCTCGTTACGTAGATTCTTACCTTCCGTTTTTAATACCCAATCCTTTCCCAACAGCAAATATCAAACATACATCACTTTCTGTGAAATGGCAACACTCTCCCTGGCAACGTTGCCAAAATGTTGGGTGCTAAAAGGTGTCTTTTAAAACCCTTAATTCCCTCACATTAATTATCAATTTGGATAAGTCTTTTTGTTTCAAGAGTGTACACAATATGTGCAAGCTATAAATCCAGAGAGTAATGCTTTTTAAGTTGAACTATAAAACTTGATACAAGAGTAACTGGATGCAATCATCAATCTCAAGCTGTAACTTTTAAAGGAAATAATACATCTAAGCATCAGGACTTAATCTCAAGCAAAACCATAATCAAATCTGAAGCAAACAATTCAGTTGAAAATAACATCAACCGAGAGTATAGTAGCATTAACCAATCTCTTCTAGCTAATTCTATCTAAATCACACTCAATCTCAATTAAGCAATTCAAATGGAAATGATGTATCTTTTTCAGCTGATTCTATAATAACCACACTCTCAAGTATGCCCTATTCTGCAATGCTGTAAACGAAAGAAAATGAAATCAATGCTCTAATCCACGCCTTATCCACACCTGCCTGTGTAAAAATAACTGATGCTTATGCTAGAAATTAAACACTCTGTAATGAAATTAACACTCACAACCTATAGAATTGACAGAATTGAAATGCAACTGGTAATGGAAATCTATAGTGCTAGTGCTAATCTAGCTAGATCTCTCAGTTGTGGCGCGCCCTTGCCACTTCTAGGAGGAAAGATCTTACAGTAATCGGAGAATTAAAAACCACTCAGGCTTAATCAACACGTCTCATTTGATTCGATCTACACGTGTCAAGGGAAATCAACAGATTCTTTCATTGAATGAAAATAATATAACATAGTCTGCTTGTAATTCAACAGTGATTACATGTATATATCAACATCTCTCCATTATTCCCTCTCCTCCTATCCTATCCTATCCTATCCTATCTCTAATGATCCATATCCCTCTTTGATCTTTGTTCTCATTTAGATACACAAAGAATAGAGAGAAGCTACAACAAATATGATTACAAAATGATTCCCATAGCAAAATTGGATTGTTCACAACAAATTGATCAGCAAGATCATATCTGAAATATTTTTCCATCAGCATTCAACAGGAACAGGTCGAATTTGGTATTGCAATTGAGATAATTTGGAAACTGGCCGCAACATCGAATTTTAGAAAAACGTCTTTAGAGAACCTTCCGTTTCTCTTAATACGGACTGAATTTGGGAAAATTGCTATATACAAAACTAATTTGGTCTATTCTGAACAAAACCCATGTTTCAGATTTTCCAGATTCTTCTACATTTGCTCGAAACGTCCAATGCAAAACTGTCACTTCTTATTCCAACAAATTTCTGAGTTGGAATATTTAATGATGAGCTGGAGATCAAATCTGCAATCTGGAAAATATCTTGGAGGCTAAAATGATGAGTGATGTTACAACAAATTTATTAATAAACCATCATTGGTAAAATCATGCATAATAATTATCAATTTATTAAAAATAAAGAAGAAAAAATAATATTTATCCATAAGAGCATAAATAATTATAAAATGAAATTATATGATTAATCATGATAAATGACATTATAAAGAAGGGTAGAAATGGATGAAATCAACGTTAAAGAGTGATAATAATAATGACAAACTAACGGCCCAACAACCCACACATGGGTTTATAAGGTGTAGGAGGGAGCAATCGTGGTACATGAGGTGCTTCGGCCTTGGTTTTTCCTCCCTTTTCTATATGCCTTTTTCCTTTTTATGATTTTCTTTGATTAACTACTTAGGGCTTAAGGGGTTAGAGCATGATGTATAATATATAGCCATGAATTTCCCCTTTTAAGGTGGGGTGGTTCGTCGCCCACCAGGAGTTGGGACAATCATGGGTTCATGTATGATGAGGGAGGTTCATAGAACCTGTTGGAACCAGGGTGATGGCCATGATGATGTGGTAGAGCTTCATGTAATAATTTTTTCGCACATGCTAAATACTTTTGTTCCGACCATCTTTTGCATTTTGTGGTACTTTTCCTATTGAATGTAGCCATATATGGTTTTGAATTTCTTTTGAGCTGCATCAACCTCTGGGCTTCATTCCAAGCCATGACCCAAGGTGTGGGCAACGGGAAGGGGTGAGCTAACCCTATGTGGACTTGATGGAGGAATGTGGACCTAGGTGGGAGAAGTGATGGATGGGGTAGTAATAAATGGAAAGGGGGCGATGTAAGCGAATAAGGGAGCGGGACCATACAACCAAAATCAGGGTTTCCCATGAAATATCATCCCTTGTTAAGTTTAGGTGTGTTCTATGCTAGAGCAATTTATTTCAATTTTCCAATATCTTTTCTAGATTAGCAATCACATCAGCGTTAAAATAAACTGTAGATAGAACATAAATATAAATCGCAGAAGACAAGCCAAGACAAGAGGACACAAGATTTGGCACTGGCCAGGGACAAACCCCAATGTGGGGAAACCCTTGATCAATTCTTCTTTTATGTTCTTCAAAGTTCAGCAGAGAGAAATAGTACATTTACAACAGAAGTCAACACTTTGACTTATCTAGATCTGAGCATAGATCATCTCCTATAACGATGATACATGAGATCAGTTGAAGACATTCTGCTTCAACTGATTCTTCAAGGTGACGACTTCACCTATCGTCCATTTGCTGCACCTTACCGTGTAGCACCATGCTGTAACACCACAGTGCTGGACCTTGATGACTAAGCTACTCTCATTTGCTCTCATCATCATACTGCCCATTATGCTGCATCTTCCATCATCATGCAGCCCTATTCATCATCATGCTGACCTTAACTGACATGCCCATCATTCATCATCGTGCTGTCTTATTCATCATTTTGCTGCCCATGCCCATCATGATCTGAGACTGTTCATCCTTATCATTCTCATTATATTGAGACTATAATCATCATAGACATTACTGCTTATGATCCTTGTTATTTTGGCTGCATATATTAAGTCACTGCTGTACAAGATGTAAGTCACCGAGATCTATATACCAAGATCTTCTTCATCCATCCGAAACCGAGATCATTGATCTACAAAATCAATGTTTATGGCTGTTGTGATCATATCACATCAAGACTGCAGCAAGTATGCCGAGGGTGATTCATTCACTGTGTCCTTATCCGAAGTATGCCTCATCTATCTGAGATAGATGTGCCCAGACCACATACTTCTATAGGTGTGCTGATTCTGCGGCTCCTTCATGTATGATCTGCGGCTACCTCACTTGACAGTAATTATGACTGTGGCTTCCTCCATTAAGTCACTGCTGTAATGCCAGCGGTTCTTCCATCCTTGACTACGTGAACATGTGTCTTCATTAACTGCGTTAGAGGACTGCGTTTAGGCTTCTACAGGTAGCGTATTAAGGTCTTCCTTTGACTGCATATCTTGGCGGATTAGGGCTCCTCATCAGTGGATAGATGAGGTCTCTGTTGACTGCGTGTAGCCCTCCTTTGTGTAGCATATTCAACTGCGGATAACGAGTCTTCTTGAACTACGTATAAGGTGTTACATGAACAACGTATAAGATGTTACCATGACTGCGTGTGAATATCTTCATGAACAGTCTCTATGCCATGCGTATAATTGTGGTAGGGCTCCTTCCAACTGTGGCTTCATCATGAACAACGTATGAGTCTTTATTGACTGCGTGTAAATCACTGCATTGGATTAGGGCATCATCTGCAGCTAGGGCATCATACTAGGCCAGCGTATTCTTTAGTGTCTCTCCTTCTCCAAAAACCCAAGATGTGGAGAGGAGATCACATGAAGAGTGTGTCTCAAATGACGTCAAGGCTTCACCTATTTATACTAAAACATAGATGATGAATAGACGTGACTATTGGGCTTCTGAGCCGACACAAGTTGTTGGCCGACTTGACAATTTGTCTTATAACATAAATAAATTCATAACTCCATGAATACTTATCGGAATCGGATGATCTTTAGATCAATCCTACACCTCTCGATGGGAGGGATCCAATAAAAATATTAGCTTTCATATATAAGATGACCCACATGGAGTTTGGCCCTAGTTGCCAATTTTAACACTCCCTTTCAACTAGGGAGAACTCCATTCGCTGATCCATATGTCCGACTGTACTATCTCTACCATCAGTGCCCTGCACTACTCTACTTTGCTTTTCTTAACTCTGTTGAACCATGAAGAAGAAGAATTGATCAAGAATGTGTCATACCTTTCTCCACTGATCCGAAGTCAGTCTCAGAGTGTGTACCACTGGTCCCAGACCAGTCCTCAACCGACCCGAAGTCAGTGTCATAGTATGTACCACTCTCACTAGTCCCAGACCAGTCCTCTTACTGACTCGAAGTCAGTCTCAGAGTATGTACCACTGGTCCCAGACCAGTCCTCTACTGACTCGAACTTAGTCTCAGAGTATGTACCACTGGTCCTAGACCAGTCCTCCACTGACCCGAAGTCAGTGTCATAGTGGGTACAACTCCTACAACTAGTCCTAGACCAGTATCATTGATCCCAGATCAATGAAGGTCATCCTAGCATAGGAAGTACGGTAGATACAATGATGCGTCCATCGGTACTACTATGGTCCCTATCCTCATTTCCCTGCTCATTGATCAGATGAGAGGTACTTCCCATGAGTCCCGGACTACATGGGTAGGCTGCCTCGACAGGAGAACTAATCATCATGTCCACATGAGAGCGAATCATCCTGTCCCAGAAGAGAGCAAATCATCTTGTCCACAGGAGAGCAAATCACCCTGTCCCACAAGAGAGTGAATCATCTTGTCCACAGGAGAACGAATCATCTTGTCCACTAGAGAGTGAATCATCCTGTCCACAGGAGAGCGAATCATCCTGTCCCACAAGAGAGCGAATCATCTTGTCCACAGGAGAGCGAGTCATCCTGTCCAGTGTGTACCGCCAGGGGAGGGTGAGTCACCCTATGGTCGTATGTTGCTCCAGTAAGAACCACAAGCTCCCAGAGCTCCCAGAGCTCAATGTATGCAACATGCAAGACCCTTTTACAAGGGTCTCTCGATGACTCCAAGTCATTCGGGAAGATCACAGATTTGATCATTCCCCGGGACTTTGACAAAATGACGACGACCTGTAAGGCGATGGAGCCTCCTTGCTCATCGAGTCACCATATCCCAGATAAGGCAGTGTCTGATGTCTATCTATTGGAGCAATAATCGAATATAGGATTCCTCAATAATCGAATCCCACCTCTGGTTGTCATTGAGAATCACAGTGGTATTCATCATGTGTATAAACAACTCACTGAAGAGCTTCCACAACCAGGCAACTTCATACGAGATCATACTCAGCTATGTATTCGGTCTCGTCTTCTGCTTCCTGCTTGTCCATGATATCGAAGCAGAATCCAAAGAGAACCAACACTGAAAAGTGCTCTAGTGTTCCTCCACACTGCTTGCCCAGTCAGCATTCGAATAATTATGCATTTTCATATTTCCAGCAGTGTATCTCAATCCATGGGAGATTGTGCCCCAAAGATATCTCAGAGGATTCTTGGCACCAATCTAGTAAGGCTCAACAAAATATGAGCTCACAATGCTAACTGCAGAACATATGTCCGGACGAAAGTTCACCAAGAACATCAACGCGAATGAGTTTATGAAACTCAGAGGTATTTCCCAAATCTGGTCCGACATCACTACCATATAACTTCTTGAAAGTTAATATCCTCGAGGTAGTCACAGGCTTGCAGTTTATCATTCCATATTCGGAATCCAACTCCCTCTTATTTATGCAAATGAGAGGGTCTGCACCTGTCAAAAATAGGTCGTCCTCATAAGGTGCTGGTATGAGAGGTCTATCATCCACAACCTTCAAATGGTTTGGATTGGTTTCACTCCTAGTGAGTTTCAGCTTTATCATACAACTATCGATCCTCTCATACTATGCCCAGGGTGTTTTGCTTCAAGCCATAGAGGGATTTCTTCCGTGAGATTCCTGATTATCAATCTCAAACCCCTCGGGTTGTTCCATACCTGTTGTACTTGCTACATGAGGGGAATGGTCCCCTTGTAGCATTTTCCTTCGGTACATTTCAGACATGTACTTTCATGTTCTTTTTGAATTCAAGTTTCCCTGTCACCATCTGACTCACAGAGCTCCGATGCTATGTGTCAATGGACATGGTCCCCAATGGACTTCCTGTAACTTGATACAACCCTGAACTCAAAAAACATCTTGAAAATTATATTTTGAAACACGTACCTTTCCATCGACGAGTGCCACCTTGAAACCTTTCGCTTCCATTGCTGAAATGGACACCAGGTTCTTCTTGCGATCAGGTACATAAAAGAGATTCTGTAAATGAATTGAGTTACCCTCATTCAATTGAGAGGTAACATTCCCTACACCCTTTTTCGGAATAGGTGGCATCGGCTCCAAGTATAATCCCACAATTGTTTCCATCTCTACCAAATTAGAGAGTGCACCCTTATATCCGATGAAGTGCCTTGAAGCACTACAATCAACAAGCCAGATTCCCAAAGAATCTAAAGGAGAGGGCCAATCTAAGATAACACTTCTTTATCATATCAGAAACAACATTTGATTCTTCATGCCTGGGGTTCCTTGCTTTCTATGAAGAGTTGACCATTACCTGTCATTCCTTTGATCATTGAAGATGTCCCTGGAATGATTGTTATCAACATCAAGTGATGTGTCCCAGCCATTCGGATACTCCTTTGCATAATGGCCGAACTAGTTATTTGTCTTTCCTTCCACCCTGAGATCTAGTCTTCCAATGAAGTGATCTCAAGGTAGGTCATCAGAAACTTCCGTTGCACCATTCTGATAATGTTCTCTACTTCGACTTCTCCCACGGTGAATTTGAAGAGGGATGAGGAACCCATTGATCCTTTTGTCCTGTCCCAACTGCCTTCGGTGATTACTCTTTCACTCTTGCTTGGGCATTGTCTTCACCTCAGCTCTGATACCATGTTAAGTTTAGGTGTTTTCTACGCTAGAGCAATTTATTTCAATTTTCCAATATCTTTTCCAGATTAGCAATCACATCAACATTAAAATAAAATGCAGATAGAACATAAATATAAATCATAAAAGACAAACCAAGACAAGAGGACACAAGTTGTGGCGCTAGCCAGGGACAAACCCCAATGTGGGGAAACCCTTGATCAATTCTTATTTTATGTTCTTCAAAGTTCAGCAGAGAGAGAAATAGTACATTTACAACAGAAATCAACACTTTGACTTATCTAGATCTGAGCATAGATCATCTTCTATAACGATGATACATGAGATCAGTTGAAGACATTCTGCTTCAACTGATTCTTCAAGGTGACGGCTTCACCTATCGTCCATTTGCTGCACCTTACCGTGTAGCACCATGCTGTATCATCACAGTGCTGGACCTTGATGACTGAGCTGCTCTCATTTGCTCTCATCATCATGCTGCCCATTATGCTGCATCTTCCATCATCATGCAACCCTATTCATCATCATGCTGACCTTAACTGACATGCCCATCATTCATCATCATGCTGACCTTAACTGACATGCCCATCATTCATCATCATGCTGTCTTATTCATCATTTTCCTGCCCATGCCCATCATGATCTGAGACTGCTCATCCTTATCATTCTCATTATGTTGATACTGTAATCATCATAGACATTACTACTTATGATCCTTGTTATTATGAATACATATATTAAGTCACTGCTGTACAAGATGTAAGTCACCGAGATCTATATACCAAGATCTTCTTCATCCAACCGAAATCGAGATCATTGATCTACAAAATCAACGTTTATGGCTGTTGTGATCATATCACATCAAGACTACAGCAAGTATGCCGAGGGTGATTCATTCACTGTGTCCTTATCCGAAGTATGCCTCATCTATCCGAGATAGATGTGCCCAGATCACATACTTCTACAGGTATGCTGAGTCTGTGGCTCCTTCATGTATGATCTGCAGCTACCTCACTTGACAGCAAGTATGACTGCGGGTTCTTCCATTAAGTCACTGTTGTAATGATTGCGGTTCTTCCATCCTTGACTGTGGTTATGACTGCGGTTCTCCCATCCTTGACTGCGTGAACAGGTGTCTTCATTAACTGCGTTAGAGGACTGTGTTTAAGCTTCTACAGGCAGCGTATTAAGGTCTTCCTCTGATTGCGTATCTTGGCGGATTAGGGCTTCTCATCAGTGGATAGATGATGTCTCTTTTCACTGCGTTTAGCCCTCCTTTGTGCAGCGTATTCAACTGCAGATAACGAGTCTCCTTGAACTGCATCTAAGGTGTTACATGAACAACGTATAAGATGTTACCATGACTGTGTGTGAATGTCTTCATGAACAGTGTCTATGCCATGCGTATAAGTGTGGTAGGGCTCCTTCCAACTGCGTCTTCATCATGAACAACGCATTAGTCTTTATTGACTGCGTGTAAATGACTGCGTTGGATTAGGGCATCATCTGCAACTAGGGCATCATACTAGGCTAGCGTATTCTTTAGTGTCTCTCCTTCTCCAAAAACCTAAGATGTGGAGAGGAGATCACATGAAGAGTGTGTCTCAAATGACTTCAAGTCTTCACCTATTTATACTAAAACGTAGATGATGAATAGAAGTGACTATTGGGCTTCTAAGCCTACACAAGTCGCTGGCCGACTTGACAATTTGTCTTATAACATAAATAAATTCATAACTCCATGAATACTTATCAGAATCGGATGATCTTTAGATCAATCCTACACCTCTCGATGTGAGGGATCCAATAAAAATATCAGCTGTCATAAATAAGATGACCCACATGGAGTTTGGCCCTAGTTGTCAATTTTAACATCCCTGAAGCCAAGTGGTTAGTAAAAAAAATCCCACGGGACTAGAATCCAAGGTTAATTCCTAAAAGGGGTCTAGAGGATAGAAGCACAGAGCTAGCCCATTCTTTCCACCGAATCCCCCCATTAATCCATACCCAGAAGTGTCCATGACAAGCAAACTACAAGACTCAATTTGCAAAATGACAAGGCATACCTTTAACTTCAGGAGGGCCACCTTCAAACATACGATCATGGTCGATGGGTGAGGGACCACATGGCTGGCTCAGGTGGCGGAGAAATGGCACAATGAGCTAGTTGATGGCTACAAGGGGCTGATGGCTCCCAGTTGAGGCCCATCTTGGAGAATTTTTTTTCTCCTAGAGATATTACCAGCAAAATGGTGTGTAACATCTGGCTCCATTTGGGACGTGTCTCTCTCGAAGTGGGCGAAGCTACTTGAACGGGAGGTCACGAGAACTCCGGAACTCTCTTGGTTACCACAGACCTGTCATCTGCACATATAACGGATGGACAAAACATGGTGCAACATGCTTTCTCGACGTCTCATGATCGCACAAGCTAATATATTATGCCATAAAATCAACAAGAACATAAGTATATGCAGATTTTAATCTAAGTGCAACTAATCTACCATGAGCAATATCATATGATGTCATTTCTAATGCAAAAATCATCATGCAATGCATCATACCCTACCATGCATATAATACAATTTCAAGTCTCAAGGAAGGAGGTGATATGACTTAATTTGACTGGTTCAGGCCAAAGTTCATCATTAAGTATAGAAACGTAGTAATAGGCATCTCCAACCTTTCAATGAATCTTATTGGGTACGGGATCCTTATCTACCAAGACTAAGTCCCCAACCTTATATTCTTTCTTAGGCTTCCATTTCCTGCTTGCTTGAGAGATTGGTCGCTTGAGGATTCAAATTTCCTGGGTAGGGACAATATGGGAGGGTTTCTCACTTTTGCATGTCTCATAATATGGTCTAGGCTTGATCACATGCGACGAATAAGCAGGTTCCCTATAAAGAATAAAAGGGGTGCCATCGGATTGGGCAATGGTTGCGTATCATAAATCCATTTGAACATGCCCCCCAACGATAGCTCCTCATTTTCGGGGTAACAACATCCCCCACACTTCAAGTATATCAATGACAATAACATCCATGAGGAGGGATATATCGAGATTTATAGCCAAAGAGGCTTTAAGATTTTTGATCATGCCTTCTACTTCCACAGGTTTGGAATTAAAACCACACACCCTTTTATATGGTCAAGTGATGTTGAGACCCAATTGCTTCATAATGGTCAACGACATGATATTAGCGGAAACACAAAAATCTAACATACAGTTGTGTAGGAGGAGGTCATTAATAACCAAAGTGAGCAAGAATGGTTTATGCCCTAGGTTCTGATCGGGAATGTGAATGTTTTGCAATTCTTCAAGTATTTCCTCATTTTGAATCCCAAGGGATGTCTTAAGTTGTTGTTGCTGATCAGGAAGCTTAACAATTTATTAAGGGGAACGGGTATAGTCATCTTTCCTATGGCAGCCCCTATATCTATGTCAAGTTTAACTTCCTTCCCCTTTTCCTTCTTCTTGTATTCCTTCCTAGGAGGATCCTTCTTTTGATTTGCTTTTGTTGGAGGATTCTTCTTGGGAGGAATCTTGAGGATGGATACCAAATGTTATGAAACCAACTCACAAAATAGAAGAAGATATAGATCAACGACTTCAAAACAAGCCTCTTCGAGGGGGCAACCTCCTTTACATTACACAAATGACAAATTCTTGGATGATACAAATGACAAGACCTCCTTTTTATATATAAGAGTCTAAGGGGTCACAATATAATCAGAGCTGACATAACAATAATATTGTAAGGGCACAACAATAACAATAGTGGACTTCTATGGGGCACAATAATAACAATATGGGGACTACATGGGCACAACAATACAATAAGGGGGTTGCACTAATAACAATAAGTGGCCAAAGAAGGATTCTTCTTGGGAGGAATCTTGGGGATGGATTCTTTAGGAGGGGCTTGCTTAGGTGAGGGATCTCCCTTAGGTAATTCTTTAGGAGGTGACGGGCCTTTGGCCTTTTCTTTTCGAGAATATTGGACCCCTTTAAACCTTCCCTAGTTATTAGCATTGAGAATAAGTTCTTCCTTTTCTTCGAGGGTGACCTCATTAATGGAAGGATGCGTGTATGATCCTCCTAGCAAAATGTTGAAGTCATCAACTTCCATGAGATTGGCTTGATCATTTGTTTTCTCATCCTCACTCTCATCCTTGTCACTTTCCTCATCAGCTGATGAAGAGTTTGGCTCAACAACATTAGTTAGGGCCAATGCTTTTGGGATTTGAGAAGAGCTAGGCCTATCTTCTTCATTTTGCTTCTTGGAAAAAGGCTTTCCTTTAGGGATATAACTTGACTTTTGGGCCATTTCAAAGACAGTGATTTAATTCATAACAAGCTTGTCACATGCATTGGCTTCTTTGGTAAATTTATCCATCTTTTTGAGAATAGTGAGGAGAACTTATTCAATCTTTGGGTTTCTCCTTCTTGGTTTCAAATTTAGCTCTAGGGTGGTCATTGATGTCAACCTTTGATATTCATAGGTTTTCTTCAACTTCCATTGCCATTTCTTTAGCCTCGGCCAATGTGGATGGTATCTTATCCCTCAACACATAAGTGAGGTGACCACCCATGGCCTTTATGAATTTGTCAAGAATATTAGCATCAAATGGCCTTAATCAATCAGGTATATCTTTGACTACCCTATCAAACTTTTGAATGAATTCTCGCACATCTTCCCTTCCCTTGGTTACTTGGTAGAACTGTTCAATATTGAAGGTCCATTGGGTATTACATGACCACTTTTTCATGAATAATTCCTCAAAGTCATCGAAGTCCTTGATGCACCGAGGGGGAAGGCTAAGATAAAATTTCCTTTCTTGTCCTTCAAGTGATAAGGAAAAAAGCATCATGAATCTATCTTCATCAAATATCAATCTAGGGGATAAATCCCAGTAAAATTCTTTAATAAAATCATGGGTTGTCCAAGTGGCATCCCCTTTGAATTTGGGCAACCATCGGTTAAATTTTTCAAGTAGTGGCTTGGGATCGTTCCTTCATTTCAAAGGGGCAAAGACACTAACCCAGTGTCTTTCACTTTTGGTCATCTTGGGTTGATCCTTTCGAAGTCAGTGCTTGAAGTAGATGCCATTTCTGGAGGTTGATCACTGACTTTCTCGAATTCGGGGAAAAGGGAGATTGCAACAGGTGATGGAGATCACTTTCCCCTTTTTGTAGCAACCCTAGTCAAAGGAGGAATGTTGTCGCTTTCAAGTAAACTAGGGGATTGGACAATGAGTGGAGTCGCCAGAGGAATGTTTATAAATGTCATCAATGAATCAATTCCTCAATGATTCACTAGGGAGGTAGACCTGCTTCCTCCATGACAATAACGCCAAAATGTTACAACACAAACTAGCAGGGGACCTAAAAGGGGTTCTAATAAGGACAACTGCTAGGTCAAGGGCAACTATGGAGACTTAGCCCACTGTCACCACAACTAAGACTCCCTACTCTTTATAGACTTTCATCAATGGGAGGAGACCCAGTAGTTGGAAGGTCACTTATAAAGTATATATCAATGGAGGGGCAGAGTGACTCAAATGATTCCCTTTCCAAAAGAGTTTGAAGGATAGCGCTTGCTTGCTCTTCAAGCAAGGGGTTTGATCTTCTAGGGAAAGGGGACGAGGATTGGAGGGTTGAGGTAGAAGGATAAGACCTATGAAGGAGGTTCTCAAATCCCTAAAATCCTTTTGAGAACTTGGATTCTCGAGTAGTCCTTGATAAATAGGCTTTGGTGAAGAATGGGACCACACGAGGCCAAGTGGACCTAGTCCAGGTTAAGGGATGGATTTAGGCAACCAATGATGTTCTTAACCTGGCCAAGGTGAGGGGAAAGGATAAAACAAGAATTTCTTCTAAAGATGTCAAATTGATCCTACTAGGTTCTAGCCTTGGGAACACCTAGGCAAAACTTGATCCTAGAGCTAGGGATTGAGGTATTTGGAAATTCTGACGTTATAATTGCTACAAATTTGGAGGAGAGCAAGGGGACCCACCTGCGCAATTGTATCTAGGAGATCGAAGTTTTCTTGTGGCCAATGTCTCGGGAAATTGCTGCACTAGATGACCTAATGAGGCTAGACCTAGGGAGGAAGGGAAAAAGCGGTAAAAAGAGGGTTAAAATGATCACCCTTTTTGAGGGACCAGTGCCTAATTTACTTGGGGATATGGAGTCAAGGATAATAATGAAGAAAGATTTAGTTTCTTGTTCAAGGAGGCTCCAAAATAAACTTCTTCCAATGTTAGAGGGAAGAGAAGAAAATTGACTTTCAAGCATTTATACTTCATACAAATGGTGCAATCTTATCAAGATAACATGATCTCTAGGATATTTCATTCATCTAACAATGGCCCATACAAAGAATAAGCTAAATAGACACAAAATTCCACATTTCATAGATGCAACAATTAGCCCTAATTATAGCAAAATTCAAATGTATGCAACAACAAGAAAAATAACGTTAAATTTGCACTTACAATGTTAGAGAGGATATCCAACCAACATCACATTTGCAAATAAGAAGCTCCAAGATTGAAATAGCTCAAATCCATACGTCAAAATTCATCCATCATCCAAAATAGTGATGATACAATTGAATCCAACTAACTCCCGTTTATATACCAATTAGGAGTTTGATTTAGCTAATGAGCCTACATTAGCCCCTAAAAATAAAATAATGTGCAAATGACATAACCTTGGTGACAAGCCCACCAAACTAGCTCACAAATGAAAAGATAAGCCTCTCAAGAGGACAAATAATAATCTATGCATGTTGTCGGGCCCTCTAAGAGGCCTGATGAGGTCCATGGGTGGCATAATGAAGAATAGGACCCTCAAAAGCAGTCGACAAGGGGTTGGCCCCTTGTAATAACCTGCGGTGCTCCAAATGACTGTGGGAGCAAAAAAGCGTCTTCATGGGTCTCCAAACAAGTCGAAGATGGTTGTAGGTTGCTGTCAAGGGCTAGGATGACAATGTAGGAGATGCCACATCATCATAGAAGTCCTGTATCATCTGGCAAGTGTGTGGTGTAGCCCTGGGGTCAGCGGGGCATGATGGATCAGGTGCATCCTCCTCGTCCAATAAGTAAACCACGAGCAATCTCTGAATGGTTGTGGGGATCCATGAAGTGAAATCTGTTGCTATGGGTGCCCATGGCTCTCAACGCTCACCCTATATGTGCCAATGTAGCCTTTTGGAGGATTAGGACCCTGTATAGGGAGACCAAACCCCAAATGGAAACCATCTGCGATCCTGCATAAGATCCAATGCGTCCCCTAGGCTTCTAGTACAAGTCATTAGAGAAATCGAGTGAATGGGCTTACCTAATCATGGATCACTGGTGGGGACTTCATAATGGCTTGCCCTTCCATAATGGGCTTTGGGTGTGCAATGTCTCTTAAACAACCAATGGGGTTAACCAAGTACCCTATTAGGTGGTTTCTACTACTAAAGGAGATAATATAGTCAAGGTACATCCGTTAAAAGGTGGTGGCATGTGGCAGATAGGTGAATGAAGTAGAGAATGAGAGGGGGCAACCCTGGGTCACATGCTGGGGCATGGGGTAGCTAATAAGAGGGAATCCCACACTTGGGTTTATAAGGTATAGGACAAAGCAATCGTGGTACATGAGGTGCCCCAACCTTGGTTTTTCGACCCTTCTTTATATGCCTTTCCGTTTTATGATTTTCTTTGATTAACTGCTTAGGGATCAAGGGGTTAGAGCATGATGTATAATATATAACAGTGAATTCCCCCCTTTAAGGTGGGGTGGTTCATCGCCCACCAGGGGTTGGGACAATCATTGGTTCCTATATGACGAGGGAGGTTCATAGAACCTGCTAGAACTAAGTTGATGGCCATGATGATGGGGTAGAGCTTCATGTAATGGCTTTTGCCCACATGCTAAATGCTTTTGTCCTGACTATCTTTTGCATTTTGTGGTACTTTTCCTGTTGAATGTGGCCATATATGCTTTTGACTTTATTTTTAGCTGCATCAACCTTCGGGCCTTATTCCAAGCCATGACCCAATGTGTGGGCAAGGGGAAGGGGTGAGCTGACCCTATGTGGACCAGATGGAGGAATGTGGACCCAAGTGGGAGAAGTGATGGATGGGGTAATAATGAATGGAAAGGGGGCGATGTAAGCGGATAAGAAAGCGGGACCACACAACCAAAATTAGGGTTTCACATGAAATACCGTCCCTAAAACCAAGTGGTCAGTTAAAGAGATCCCATGGGACTAGAATTCAAGGTTAAGTCCTAATAGGGGTCTAGGAGATAGAAGCACAGACCTAGCCCATTCTTTCTACCAAATCCCCCCATTAATCCATATCGAAAAGTGTCCATGACAAGCAAACTACAAGACTCAATTTCAAAATTACAAGGCATACCTTTAGCTTCGGGAGGCCCACATTCAAACATATGATCATGGCAGATGGGCGAGGGACCACATGGCTGGCTCAGGTGGCGGAGAAATGGCACAATGAGCTAGTTAATGGTTGCAAGGGGTTGCTGGCTGAGGACCATCTTAGAGAAAAAGATTTCTCCAAGGGATATTACCCACAAAATGGTGGGTAACAAAACCAGTGGACCCATGTGGACCCAAATGGGAAAAGAGATGAATGGGGCTAAAGTAGGTGGAAAAGATTGATATATATGGTGTCGAGAGGCGGGACCACGCAACCAAAATTAGGATTTCCCATGTAGTGCAAACCCTAAAGCTAATGGCCAGTAAAGGAGATCGCACGGGACTGGGATACAAGGCGAACCACAAAATTGGACAATGGAGACAAGAGTACAGACCTAGCCCACAATGTTCGTTGAATCCCCCCTCCAATCCATACCCAAAAGTGCCCATGAAAAGTAAGGAAAATTACTCAACTATACCAATGAAAAGTCATACCTTCGGTGTCAAGAGGCCCACCTTCAAACATACAATCATAGCAAGTGTGTGAGGGACCACATGGTTGGCTTCGATGGCAGAGATAATGGCACATTGAGCTATCTTGTGGCTACAAGGGGCCGTTGACTGAGGACCGTCTAGGAGAAATTTTTTGTCCTATATACACTAGCCACAGGTGGTGGGTAACATCTGGCTCCAATTAGGGCATGAGTTCTTAGAGAGGTGCATGAAGCTACTCGAACGGGAGGTCATGAGAACACCAACAATCTCTTGGTACTGCAGACCTGTTGCCTACACATATCAAAGACCAAATAGATGGGGAAACATGTTTTTGTGGTGTCTTATGATCACTCATGCTTAGTATTAGGCCATAAAATCCAACAAGAACATAAAATGTAGTTTTTAATCTAAATGCAACTAATTTATTATGAAAATATCATATGATGTTAGTTCTAATGAGGAAATGAGCATGCAATGCATCCTACTCTAACATGCATATAATACAATGTCAAGTGTCAAGGAAAGGGGTGATACGACTTAACTTGACCAGTTGCGACCAAAGTTCATCATTAAGTTTGACAATGTAGTAGTAATCTTCCTCGACTTTCCGATGAATCTTGAAGGGTATTGGATTTTTATCTACCAAGACCATGTCCTTGTATTCTCTTTTAGGCTTCTACTTTTTGTTTGCTTTGTGATTTGGTCGCTTGAGAATACAAATTTCTTGTGAAGGGAGAATAGGAGGAGGCTTCTTAATCTCATGTGTATTGTAATAAGGGATTGGTCCTGGCTTGACCACATGAGTAGGGTAGGTAGGTTCCCTATAAAGAATGATGAGGGTTCCATCAGATTGGGGAATAGTGGCATATGACAAGTCCATTTGAAGATGACCTTCGACAGTGGCTCCCCACGTCCTTGATAACAACATCCCAGAAACATTAGAGATATCTATGACCACAACATCCATAAGTAATGATATATCAGGATTCATAAGCAAAGAAACATTAAGATCCTTTATGATGCCCTCTACTTCCACAAGTTTGGAGTTAAAACCACACACTCTTTTGTACCTCTGAGTGATGCTAAGACCCAATTGCTCCATGACTTTTAATGGCATGATGTTTGCGGGAGCCCCTGAGTCTAACATGCAATTATATAAGAGGTCATTTATGGCTAAGGTAAGCATGAATGGCTCATATCTTGGGTTTAAATCGGGAAGGTGGATATTTTACAATGCTTCGGATAATTCTTCCTCTTCAAAGCTGAGGGATTTCTTGACTTGCCATTGTTGTCGGGGAAGCTTTACAATCTCCTTTAATGGAACTTGAGCCATCATCTTCCCTATGGCAGCCTCCATATCAATATCAAGTCCAACCTCTTTACCTTTATCCCTTTTGATGGTCTCCTTCTTGTCGGGATTGAATTTCTTCGGAGGATCCTTTTTAGGAGGATCTTTAAGGAGAGGTTCTTTATGAGGGACCTGCTTGGGAAGAGAGTCATTTTTGTTGATTTCCTTAGAGGTTGTAGGGTCTTTGTTGTTGTCCTTTTGTGAATATTAGACCCCTTTGAATCTTCCACTATTATCAGTGTTAAGGATTGGCTCTTGCTTTTCTTCTTTAATAGTGACCTCACTAATGGGAGGATGAGTATATGAAGC
This sequence comes from Pinus taeda, assembly GCA_000404065.3. Taxonomy (NCBI): domain Eukaryota; kingdom Viridiplantae; phylum Streptophyta; class Pinopsida; order Pinales; family Pinaceae; genus Pinus; species Pinus taeda. The sequence continues at coordinate 78,236 of APFE031412910.1, read as the reverse complement.
CCCCAACAAAACGTTGAAGGCTTCAGATTCTACAAGATTAGCCTACTTGTTGAATTCTTCATCATCACTCTCATCCTCATCACTTTGTACATCTTTGGAGGATGAATCTTGCTCCACAACATTTGTTGGAGCCAAATTGTTGGGGACTTGAGATGAGCTTGGTTTATCCTCCTCATTTTGCTTCCTAGGGAAAGGCTTCCCTTTTGGGATATAACTTGATTTTTGGGCCCTTTCTAAGGCAGTGAGCTTGTTCATGTAGAACCTATCTCGTGAATTCATTTCTTTGCTAAGCTTTTCCATTTTCTTGAGAAGCACCAAAAGGGTTTCTTCGTGTTGATCTTTGGATTTTCCCTTTTTGATTTCAACCTTAGCCCTACGGTGTTCATCCACATCCATCTTGGAGATTCGTATGTTTTGTTCAACTTCTATGGTTATCTCTTTAGCCTCGGCCAAAGTTTTAGGTTTCTTATCCCTCAATGCATAGGTTAGGTGACCACCCACAACTTTGATAAATTTATCTAGTATGTTAGCATCAAGAGGCCTCAAATGGTCGGGGATATCCCTAACTACCCTAACAAATTTTAGGATGAATTCTCTAATTTCTTCCCTTTCCCTACTTATTTGATATCACATCTAAATGTTGAAGGTTCCTTGTGCATTACATGACCATCTTTTAACGAACATATCCTCAAGTTCGTCAGAACTATCAATTCATCTTAGGGGAAGACATAGGTACCATTCTCTTGCTTGCCCTTCAAGATACAAAGCAAAAAGCATCATGATCCTATCTTCATCGAATATCATCTTAGGAGAAATGTTCTAGTAGAATTCTTTGATATAATCACAGGCACTTATGGTAGCATCACCCTTGAACTTGGGCAACTAGTTATTGTTTTTCTCGGGCAAAGGTCTAGGGTCATTGCTTAAGGTTCAGGGGGGCAAAGACACTTACCCACTGCCTTTCACTCCTAGTCATTTTTTGGTTGGTCTTGGTTTTGGTCAGTGATAGAGTCATTTGCCATCTTTGGGGTGGGATCACCGACCTTTTCAAATTCAGGGAGAAGGGTAGTTCTAACAGGTGATGGAGTTCGTTCTCTCCTTCTTGCAACGACCCTAGTTATAGGAGGAATGTTGTCACCTTCGAGCAAACTAGGGGTCTTGACAATGAATGGAGTTGCAAGAGGAATATTTGAAATGTCGTCTATGAATCAATTCCTCAATGATTCACTAGGGAGGTAGACCTGCTTCCTCCCTAACAACGGTGCCAAAATGTTACTGCTCAAACTAGCAAGGGTCCTAGGAGGTTATCCTATAGAGAAACTACTAGGTCGAGGGCAACAATGGAGCGATAGCCCACTGTCACCTCAGCTAAAACTCCCTGCTCTTTACAGACTTTCACCAATGGGAGGAGTCTCGGTATATGAGGAATCACGAGAAAATATAGTCAATGATAAGATGAGGAAGTGATTCCTCGACCTATCCATAAGAGAAACTTAATTAGATAGGTTGCTTGCTTTAGAAGCAAGGTGATAGGCTCTCTAAGAAGGGCTAAGAGGATCTTTAGGGCTAGGGTTCGAGAGTATGTCTTGTCAAGAAGGCTCCCAGACCTAGAGATCTTTATGGAGACTTGGCTTTTATGTGATCTTTGTGAAAAATGACGTTAGTAGGTTGTGAGACCACACGAGACCAAGCAGACCCAAAATTAGGTCAAGGGTATGGAGTTGATCACTCAAGGAACGACTTAACCTAATTAGGGAGAAGAAGATCAATGGAGAAATTTTCTTTGATTAAACACAATGATCCCAATTAGGCAACTAGCTATGGGAAATCTAGGGCAAGAAACAATCTTCGAGCTAGGGCTTGGTGTATCTCAAGATCCCACCGTTGGAATTTCCTAAAATTTGGAGGGCCTCTAGAGGAAACCCTAGTGCAGTTATGGGCAAGAGGGTGAAGTCTTTTGATGGCTAGAACATGAGATAAATTATGCCCTAGGTGACCTATGGAGGCTAGGCCTAGAAAGAGAAAGAGAGATGAGAGAAATAAGCTCTGAAAGTGACCACCTATGGAAGGATTAGTGCCTTGTCCTTTAGGAGAGATGGAGTCAAGGATAATTTATTGTTTGGAAAGAATTCACCTAATCAAGGAGGCCTTCAAGCAACTTCGCATAGCATTAGGGCATGAGAGAAGCTACTTCAAGGACTTTATACTTAGATTTGCAATAACTGATGACTTATTGAGATTTATTTAGCACACATTATCTATAGGAAAATTCACCCATTCATACATGGCCCATGGCATGATGCAACACTATAAAAGATCAAAATTTCCACCAATTCGTATAGTAAAGCAGTAAATTTCAGACTTGAAAAGCGAAAATCCCAACAACATTCAAACATTCATGTGACAAAGTAAAAACAAGAATAATCATGAAAGAGAGCACTTACATGTACAAAAGAGTATATCCAATTATCGAATTATGCCAATAATGAAGTTCCAAGACAAGAGAGAGAGATCTAAACATCAAAATTCATCCATATTAGCCAAACTCGTCCTCCTAAAGGGATAGTGAAAATCTCTCAAGAGCTAATAACCCAATCCCAGTGATGATGAGAGGATGAGTTACCTCTCATCTATTTATACAATTTCTAATGAATTTGAATGACCTAATCCAACTAATAATGCCCCTAAAATAAAATAATGTGCATAATAACAATACTTTTGGTGACAGGCCCACCAAATAGCTAAATAACATAAAGATAAGCCTCTATAAAGGGCATAATGAGTCGTTGGGCCTTTGAAGAGGCCTAATGAAGTCCAAGGGGTGCCATGATGTGAAAATGGACTCCCAACATAGTGGACAAGGGGTTGACCCCTTGTTTTCCAAACAAGAACCTGTGGTGCTCCTAAGTGGGGGTGGGAGCAGAAGGACATGCTCATGTGTCTCCAAGTGGATCGAAAATTCCTGTAGACCATCTGTAAGGGCTAGGATGATGACATAAGCCTTCCCTCTACAATGGGAGATATCCTCTAGACCCTAGAACATCTGCCAAGTGTATGGTGCAAGTGTGAAGCCGGTTGGGCATAGTGAACCAGGTGCATCATCCTCATCCAACAAGGTGGAACATGAGCAATTAATGATTGGTGTTGGGGATCCATGAAGTAATCTCTGCTATGGTGGATGTCCATGGCTCTCAATGCTCACCCTACAAGTGCCAATGTGGCCCTCTGGAGGGCTAGGCCCCTGTATAGGGAGACCAAGCCCCAAACGGAGACCCACCTGCAATCTTACATAAGATCCAATGCGTCCCATTTCCCTCCAATACAACAAATCATTAGAATAATCAAGTAAAAGAGCTTACTAGTCATGGAATCAATGTGGTACTTCATGGTGGCATGCCCTTCCATAGTGGGCTTTGGTATGTACAAGTGCCTCAAAGCTCAATAAGGGGGTTAACCAAGGATCCTATTTGGTGGTTTCATCCTATAAAGGGGGTGACATGTCCACGGTACATTCCTCAAGTGGTAGGTGGCAAATGATAAAGTAATGGAACAAACTGGGCATCAGGGGAATCATCCAGACCACATGTTATGGTACAAGGATAACTATAATAAGGGAAGCCCACACCTAGGTATATGTCATATGAGTGTAGGAGGGAGCAAATCGTGGTACATGAGTTACCTCGACCTTTGTTTTTCCACCCTTTTTGATATGCCTTTTGCCTTTGATTGATATTTTTTCATAACTGCTTAGGGCTCCAGGGGATGAGAGCATGATGTGTAATATATAGCAGTGGATACCCCCTTAAGGTGTGGTAGTTCATTGCACACCAAGTGTTGGGACAATCATGGGTTCCTTAATGATGGAGGGGGTTGATCTAGGGCCCATAGGAACCAGGGTATTGACCATGGATAAGGGGTAGAGCTCATGTTTGGCTTTTTTCTACGTGTTAAATTTGTATGTCCCGACCATCTTTTTCATTTTGTGGTACATTTCCTATTGAGAGTGGTCAAATTATGCTTTTGATTTTCTTTTGAGCTGTATCAACCTCTGGAGCATCATTCCAAGCCCGAACCAAGGTGTGGACAAGGGGAGGGGTAGGCTAACCCTATGTGGACCTAGTGGACCCATGTGTTTCAGGATGGGAAAAGAGATGAATGGGGCTAAAATAAGTGGAAAGGAGTGATGTATATGGTATCGGGAAGTGGGACCATGTAACCAAAATCAAGATTTCCCATGTAGTGCCAATCCTAAAGCTAATGGCCAGTAAAGGAGATCCATGGGACTAGGATACAAGGCTAACCACAAAATCGGGTAATGGAGACAAGAGTACAGACCTAGACGAATCTTTTCGCCAAATCCCCCCACCAATCCATGCCTAAAAGTGCATATGACAAGTAAGGAAAATTACTCAACTATACCAATGAAAATTCATACCTTTGGGGTCGGGAGGCCCACCTTCAAACAAGTAATCATAACAAGTGGGCGAGGGATCACATGACTTTCTTAGGTAGCGGAGATAATGGCACATCGAGCTATCTGGTGGCTGCAAAGGGTTTTTGGCTGAGGACCATCTAAGAGAACATTTTTCTCCTGTATACACTACCCACAGGTGGTGGGTAACAATCATCATATCTTCATTAATTTCCATTACCAATGCAACCTCAACACTCAGACATGTTATAATCCTATTGTGGGAACTCATTGCTCGGCCTAGGAAAGATTGCAATATCGATTTAATTACCAGGATAAGATACATCCCATAAACTTCGAGTTGATTGTTCCAACCAACACACTATGCATCAAGGAATTTCAACCCAAGTTGTTTGTGCCTAGAATGATGCTCCCATCATATACTTAGCAGCTATGGATGATGGAAGACTCAGGGATCAGTTGCAAGAGAATAACTTGATCCAACTATATGCCTCAGATTCTAAGCTCGAATTATTTGCTCTTTATAAATCCTGAGATGAAGCCCTTCTGTACTCAACCCCGATCACAAGAGACGACCCCTTACGCGCTTCACTGTGACAATGTATTATATTCAACTTCTATAGGTTGAGGAGGTTTGATTTGGCTCAATCTATTGAAAATCGATCCTTATTTTCAAATATCCTCCACACTAAGTTATTCAAAAACCATCAGAGGGACAAATAACTCCCTTATTGCACTAAGAGGTGCTCTCTAGCCCGATATGGAAGAGATGTTGTAATGTCCTATCTTGTCCTGTTAAACAATTTGACTTGGTCAAATTACATTAAAATAAAAACAAAATAAAAAAATGAAATTAATAATTAAAATAAAATTGAGGTAAATTAGTCAATTTACTGTTCGTAGTTTTTTCGCTCCAGGTTGTAACAACCCATGGTTTTTCCCATGGTGTTATCCTCTAATATAACCTATTTAAAGGTATAAAATTCATATTGTAATGTATTATCATGTTCTGTTAAACATTTTGACTTTGTCAAATTACATAAAAATAAATAAATAATTTAAATTAGAAAAATGAAATTAATAATTAAAATAAAATTGAGGTAAATTAGTCAATTTACCGTTCATAGTTTTTTAAGCTCCAGGTTGTGACAACATGGTTTTTCCCATGATATTCTTCTCTAATGTAGCCTATTTAAAGGCATAAAATTTCATAAGATTTACAACAACCATCATCTTGTGTCATGTGTATTAGCTATTTTTTGACTCTTGTGTCATGTAGCACTGATAGATTCGAAAAATCTCAGCTGAGTTACCAATCCAAAGACAAAAACCAGGAAATCAGAGGAAGCCTATTGCACTCGGGTTTCCTTCTCATTAATTGAAGCTCAAGATCTTGAAGGTGAGGTAGTGGATTGTCGAGAAATAGGGCTTGCGATTTCGACTCCTGAAAGCAAGTCTTATGAGGATATTATTTGCCAAGAGAAAATAAATGGTTTGAAGTTGCAATAGACAACTGAAATACATAGCATTAAGGCCTATGGATCTCCTTCTTGAAAAGTTGTCGTTTAAGTAATTGGTTTTGCATAAGTTTGATGATAGAATCATATATATATATATTATATATTATATATATATATATATTTAATTTTTTATTTATTAATAAAACTAACTCTAATCTAAATTTTGTATAATTAAAAAATTAGAAATATATATGTTTTTTTTCTATTCGCATCTAGGGCCTTTTTTAATAGGACTTATGTTTAAGAGAGGTAGTTCATGATATGCAAATTTAATTGTGGACCTAACATTTTTTACAAGGACAATTTTTCAACAAGGATTGTATGTTTAGCCTTGAAAATATAGGAGTTAGAAAATGTAAGAGTGAAATGTATCTGTCTTTATATGTTTTCAATTTATTATTATATTTTGAATTTATTGAAAATGATTATGAATGAAAATTTTAAAAATTTATAAAAACATTGTAACATTCACTATTGGCGTTATGAAGATTCATAAAATTGGTATAAGAAATTTCCCAATTGACATAAATCCTCTAAATTTATATCTATAAAGATTTAGACATAATAAATGGAACTGAAGTAAGTATGAAATGTTCCCATAGACCATCGAAATTCACATTTGATATATGGAAGTTTTACAGAGATTGAACTATCCAACTGACCGAGGTTGGATGTGATTGCAATATTCAATAACTGCCTTTTGCTTCCAAATGTGCTCTCCATTCACACTAGCGAGAGCATAACGTTGAGGAGAGAATAATTTGAAATTTTATTTTGATTTTCCAGGAAGCAAAGGGTCCAGGCCTCTAGCTTCAACCAATACCGTCTTTGTGTTAGCTAGTACTGTAAATCAACCTTTCTAGAAATATGTAAATTTATTTGTAATATGGGATTTATTTCCAATCAAATTTTGATTTCAAATTTAAACTTTATAAAATTTTGAAATTTGAATTTTATGAAATTAAAATCACAATAAGAGAAGTTAAATATAAATTAATTTCTTTTATATTTTTATCAAATTAATTTTTATTTGAATTTATTATATATCTTAGTTTTAAAATGATTTTATTAAAATTAATAAAATAATTTATATAACATTATACAATGAAAAAGAATGATCAATAAAAATCGGAATCAATGTTTCACTAATCGTTATCGGGATAAATTCGGCATGGGGGAAAAAATCGGAAAAAATCGTAAAAATCGGTAATAATCGGGAAAAAATCGTAACATACAAAAATATTCATTTTTTTTCAATTTTTTAATATCTAAACCATCTACAACATAAAATAAATACATTGACACATAAGTATGATAAAAGAACTAATATATAAGATGTTTAATATCATTTCTAGTGCCATATCACACAACAGTGAATCATGTCCTGAATAGTAAGTCCTGACTCCTGAGTCCCAACTTAGCTTCAAAATATCAACAAAAAATATAATAATGTATCTCATGAGTCATAATGTCATATACAATGAAATGAACCAAATAACTAAAGTCTAATACTATTGATTTCCTCTGCCCCTCTTGCGAGAAAATGCCATAGTTTTCCCTTTTCCTCTAGATGTAGATGCTGGTGGAGTTCGCAGTGGACTCTGCTGTGCTCTAGAAGCTGAAGAATTAGGAGTAGGAGCTATAGGAGGTAGACCACATCCTCTACTGGTGGCAGGGGTAGCCCGGGCAAGTGGTGTCACCTCCTCCTCCTGTTGCTCCACCTCCTCCTACTCCTCCTCCTCCACTACCTCTTGCACTAACCAATCATTAGTAGACTCCATGAGAGGCCTCTCGGCCTCAACCCTCCATGCAGCAGTGGTGTCAATCCCATCCAATGAGATGGCCTTCATATTAGGTGTCCTCTCAAGTTGCTTCACCCACAATCGAAGATTGTAGTAGATGTAGACCATGTCATTAAGTCGCTGGGACTCCAACCTGTACAAAGATCATGAAATAATAATTATAAAAAAAATATTGTTTAATGAATTCAAAAAATTATTTGGAAATTTGCAATATTTTGAATTTTTAAGTGTTAACCTATTGCGCTTCTTGTTGTGTATTTTTTCAAATACACCCTAGTTGCGCTCACATCCTGAGGAGCTACATGTTTGGCTGAGGATTCAAATGACAAGCTTTTGCAGAAGGGGTACCCTGGCACCATACATTCTCCACCACGCATCTACAACAAAATTACAAATAAAATTTTAAATAAACATAAGAAAAAAAATGGAATTTGAAGAGACAATGAAATTTGAAAGAAACTAAAAAATACCTGGCATTTTAATTGTCCTATTAGTCACAGCCATGTCAAAGCCAAATGTGCCACCTGCCATCTTATATGTCTCAATTTCTTTAGAGATTTCTGTATGTTCTGCTGGAGATCGCACTATCCTCTAGACGCAGGTTAAGAATCCATCCATGATCTCAGCATCAAATATGAATCCACATGTGTAAGCAAATGCGAGGTTCAGGTAGATCCCTGCAGCATCAATGAGACGTTGGAGTGTGTTGTTCCATCGTTCATCAATCACTCCCCATAGGAGTTGTCTCTGAAACCCCTCATTTCCCTTATTAAAAATATAGGCCCGAATGGATTCTTTCGCCCTGTCCATGGCCTCATACAAATAGCCCATTGTGGGCTTCTCACCATCAAATAATTGAAGAACCTTTACCAAAGGTTCAGTAACGACGCACACCTCTTGCACTCCTGCCCAGAAGTCTTCCTGGTATGAAACTAGTCTGCATATGGCCTCTCCCTTTGGTTTGCAGCTCATTGTCAAAGCACGCCACTCCTCTGAAAGAAACATTCTCTTCACATCCCACATAGAATTCAAGAGGGATCGAAGAGATATGAAACAGGTGGCAAACCATGTAATGGCGGGGCTGACCAACTCTTTGTTGTTGGTAAATTTTCTCATCAAGCTAAGCACAGATGTATGATTATATATAAATTTTGTAATGCTTTTTGATGATTCAACAATATCTTTGACAAAGGAAATTTTCCCTATGTCCTCCAACATCAAATCAATACAATGTGCAACACAAGGTGTCCAAAATAAAGTAGGATGCCTCTCCATAAGCATCCTGCCAGCATCAACATAATTTGCAGCATTGTCCATTATGACTTGTACAATATTTTCTGCACCCACCTCGAAAATAAACACATCCAACAAATCACATAAAGTTTTTGCATCTTTGATATGTGTAGATACATCAACAAATTTGATAAACATAGTCCCCTTGGGACAACTAACCAAGAAGTTTCTAAGGGTTCTCCCCTTTTGGTCAGTCCAACCATCTGACATCACAGTGCATCCTGTTTGTGCCCATGATTCCCTAAAATCTTCCAATCTTTTGGTGCAGTCAAGCTTTTCATTTTGAAGAATCTGGCCTCTAATGTCATGATAAGAAGGGATTTTGTACCTTGGGCCAATAGTTGCAATAGCATCAACCGCACGCTGGAAAAATGGATTATTCCTTATAATGCTGAAAGGAATATCAGTCCAAAGGAGAAATTTAGCCAACAACTTGTTCTTTCTCAGATTTTTTAAGCATTGAAGTGATAAATGGCTATGAACCAGGTGTGGTTGAGGAACAAAAAATGATGAAGTAGCTACCGGGTTGGTTGATGCTGCAGTAGAACCACTGCCACTTCCTTGTTCAGTTGACTTTGTTAGTTGCTTCTTCATTTCTTTTTTGGCCTCTTTAGTGTGCTCTAAATTTTCCAATGATCTCATGGCTTTTCGGATGATTTCAGGGTTTGTGTTTATGCAAGGCCCTGCATCAAATCCAGGGATTTGTGCAAGGTGATACTTCAATCTGTACACCCCCCGAACATATGGTGCCCACACAACTTGCAAGACAAGTTTATTCTATCATTTCCTCCATCAAGTTCATCAAATTCCCATAGAGAGTCCAATTTCCTTGGCATGTTTGTCTTTGAAGTTGAAAACTTGAATGGTGAACCAGTGAACCTATGGCAAAATAAGGATTACAATTTACAAGTTACAAACTTACAATTTACATTGTACAAAAACTAAAAAACAATTACATACAATTTAAGAAATTTTAAGTTTTAACAAACAAAATGAAAAATCAAATGACATTGGACAAATGTCAAAAACCCCATTAAGATTCAAATCAATTCAAAAATATTTGATAACCCATTGAATTCTTTTAATAAACAATGGGTTATCCAGATTCCAAACCCAACCAAAAACATAGAAAAAACCAAAACAAAGTTACAAAACATAAAACGTTGGTGCCCATACCAGTTTTATGGAGAAAATTCATCTCCTCCTTAGTTCACACTTCGTTTTTCTCATCTAGTTAGCAGATTTAGCTCCCAAATGACCAAGAGCTCACTCCAAGACTCCAAACCCTCGTCGCGCGCCTATCTGCTGTCCAAATGAGAAAAAAATCGTGCTTGTTTAGTTATAAATCGCGCTGTCTGCAAGGGGCACGATTTTTATGGTAAAAACTGCGATTTTTTCAAAAAATCGAAAAATCGCAATTTTTTCATAAAAATCGGTGAAAAAAAATTTGTTTTTATCGGTCGATTATATCGTGAAATTTAAAAAATCGCGATTTTACGATTTTATCGCAATAAAATCGCGATTAGTGCAACACTGATCGGAATAATGACAAACATCTATCCCAAAATCATGTCTAGCAACATTTTCATTTTGTTGAACTGAATTTATTTTTAGAACTTTTTCCATTGTTTAAATTTATTTGTAATACGGGATTTTTATAAAATTTTGAAATTGAAATTTTACGAAATTAAAATGGCAATAGGAGTTGTTAAATTAAATTAAATTCTTTTATATTTTTCCTAAATTAACTTTTATTTAAAGTATAAATATATTTTAATTTAAATAATTTTGATTAAAATTATTAAATAATAATTAATTTATATTAATAAATATTTTCATTTTAAAAATAAAACCAACCTAGATCTATCTTAACTCTTGATCTACCAAGCATAGTATTCAAAACTGAAACCGCTGACCAGACCGGTCCACTTATCAAACTGGGTTTCGAACCGAAATCAATCAAACCGAGATTGGTTAGATCCCAATGAATCGGTCTTTAAAAAAGAACATGAAATAATTAATTGTTAATGAAAACAAATATTTTTAAGATTTATAACCATGATTCCAAACTAATAGAGACAAAATATGAAAAGTTTGCTCATATATATACCATGCAAAGGTGAATATATCAAAATGGCACTGAGTGCAATACATATCGGCGACAAAATATATAATCAATGAGGCTCTAAATGGCCTCTAGAGTACACAAACAATGCTACAAACTATGGGGTCACTAGCCTAATACAAGTCTACATATCAATGATTAACATGATCACTCCTCATCATGATCAAACTCATTACCACTACTAGACATGGGATCATCAACATGAGTTACATAAATAATCTGGCTCAAAGTTTGAGGACTCCTAAGACTCCTCTGCAACCTCAGTAGTAGTGGTAGTAGTAGCAACAAAACTAAACACCAAAACTACAAATGATTGATCAACATAATCATTCATGAAACTCATCATTGATTCAATGCTACTAGTAATGGAATCATCAACAAGAGATACATAAACATCATCTAGCTCAAAGTTTTTAGACTTGGATTGCTCAGCCTTAGAATATGATAGAAATTGAAAAAGTTTAACATGCCTAACCAATGATTTTGGTTTGAGTGAAGGGTTCATCTCCTCAACCTTATAATGTGGTAGACAAAGATTAGCATGCCTAACCCATTATTTTCCTTCGAGTGAAGGGTACATATTTACTACGACCATGGTAGAGGAGTTCAACAAACATGAACAAAGTTTAACAATCAATGCCACCAACATCAAGGTATTTAAAGGGCTTCATGCTCTTGATCAAATGCCAATCTCATACCCTTCAATTTTGTCTAATCACCCTTTATATAAAAAAAATTGAAAAATAATTTATTAAAAAACTAAAAAAAAAATAATAAAACTAAACTAACAAATAAAAAATAAACAATGAAAACTTAGGTTTACTGTTTCCTTTTTCATTTACAACGAAATTTCATTTCAGTTCTTTCTGCCGCCATCGACTTTTCACTGCACCTACGCCAACTTCGATCTCTACTGCCACAATCGAGCTCTTACCTACTGCGCCCACACTCTTCACAGGTAGCCGAGCTTGCCCCCTGTTCCCATGCTCTCCACAGTGGAGCTCATGCCTGCGCCTGTGCGCCCACCATCTGCAGACTGCCGTTGAGGCTCCATGTCCACAGTTGCGTATGTTGCTCGACCCACAACACTGCTCGACTTGCAGACTACCATCCATGACGCTGCTCAACTTGCTGCCTGCAGACTACCATTGACGCTTCTGCCTTCCGCTGCTCGACCTCGCTTCCACGGAGTTGCTGCTTGTTTGCTTGGGTAACGGTTGAGATTCAACGCACAGTTGCCATCGACCTTCGCTACAAAGCCTTCGACCTTTGCCACAACGTCGCCGTCGACCTCTGCCACATAGTAGCCGCTGTCGACCTTGGCCACACAGCCGCCGCTGACCCTGCCGTCGACCTTTGCTGCTCCACATTACAGTGCTACACAGGCCGCTACACAGGCCACAACCAACACTTCTCCCTGCCGTCCACTCCAACTTAACGTCATCGACCCTGTTGTAGCATTTCTTGCCGCCGAACTCACTGTTGCAAAGCCACAGGTGACTGCAAATTTTGAAAATTGCACAATGCATATACATCTTTTTATTTTTTTCGACCAACAAATTTGTGGGATCGATTGACTAACAATTTTGTGGCGATTTTGACATTTTGTGCGACTGCTTGCAGGTTGCAACTCTCTCAACCAACATTGGCATCCATTATTATTAAAATTTTTACCTTCAACAATGAACATCCAGATTTAACTGTGCTGTTAGTTTTTGGCATTTGCAATTTTGCAGCATCCAACGTCTATGGTAAGTTGTTGCATTTTAATTTTTTCATGTTTTATGTGGCATTAAAATTTTTAATTTCTGTAAACCATAGAATTTGGAAACCAGTAACCAGTCAGTTTTATAAATTATCAGTAGTTTTAAATTTCAGATTTTGACAAATTCAAATTATCAAAAACTTTTGGCATTAAAATTTAAAAACCCTTCTTGCAGGGCATTAAATAATAAAAAATCTGCAAAATAAATTATTTGCAAAATGAGTGACAACATCCACAATGGCAGTGATAGTGAAACTGGAAGTGAATATGATCCTCAAACAACAAGTCCTCTTCAAACTAAAACCCCATTAACAATGAATGAAACCCATGGTAGTAGTGCAGCGAGTGCTAATCCCAGTTTAATGACTGCAACTCCATCAAAGTCATTGGCAGAATATGCAAAGGGGACATTTAATCCAAGCAAACCTCTTTTGCTATATGCTACCAAAATGGTTGGCTCTTCAACCCAACCAAAACTGGGAAGCAAAAGAGGTGGGACATGCCATTGGAAATGCAATGTTTGTGGCCATTCTTGGGTTGGGAATTATAGTCGTCTCAGGATGCATCTTTTGGGTGTAGGTGGCAAAGGGGTTAGTATGTGTACAAAATTAACCATGCTGTAAAAATCAAAGCTCTTGAGGATGCAAATGGCAGCAGATGTAAAGGGCATGTTCTCAAGAAAAAATGTCACGGCTGAAGCTCAACAAAATATTGATGAAGCCACAAGCTCAAAAAGAAAATTAAAACTAAAGAGATGAAAGATATGCCTCCACAATTTCCTATTGGGACTAAGGGTTCCCGCTCTTGTGCAGTGGGATCAACTCTTGTAGGGATGTATAGTAAGTTGAACTGTGATGATACAGATGATGCCATTGGCAGATTTCTTTTTGCCAATGGAATTTCTTTCCATGTTAGTCGTTCTCCTTACTACAAGGAGATGGTCAAGGAAATTGCAGCGACAAGACCCTCATATGTGCCCCCAGGTGAACGTAAGTTGAGGACAGTGATATTAGAAAGGCAAGTGGCCGATATTAATGTGCAAAAGGAAACTTTGAGGCAGACATGGGTGAGGGAAGGTTGTTCTATTGTTATGAATGGGTGGACAAACATTGCCAAATGTCCACTTATCATCATCACAGTTACTTGCTGAGGGGCATTTCTTTCTTAGAGCTATTGATTGTTCTGGAAAGCGCACAGATGCAACTTTCCAATTTGAGCTTCTTCGTGATGCTATAGAGGAGGTTGGCTCTGCAAATATTGTACAGGTTGTGATAGATGCAACAACAGTGTGTAGATCAACAGGATTATTGATTCAAAGTAAATACAAACATATTTTCTGGACCCCTTGTTGTGTGCATGTGCTCAATAATGCATTGAAAGACATTGGTGAAATTGAGTGGATATCTAACTTGGTGACAACTGCAAGAAATGTGCAGATGTTTATTTGTAATCACCACACCTCTTTAGCCATGTACAAGTCTCAGGCGAAGAAGGAATTCCTCAAGCCTATTGATACCAGATATGCTAGTTATTTTCTTTTATTAGAGAGGATGTTGGAGGTGCAATCAGCATTGCAGGCCATGGTTGTGACTCCAAATTAGAATAAATGGGCAGAATCCAAGACAGAGGAAGGGAAGAAAATCAGGTTTCAGATATTGGATAATGATTAGTGGACATATTGTGGTTATTTGGTGTCACTCTTACGTCTTGTAGTTGAGGTCATTCGCTACACTAACACAGATTCTCCTACTCTTGGAGAAATCTATGAGACTTTTAATAGTATGTTGGATCAAGTAAGGGTGGCCATTCGTGAGAAAGATCCTTCCTTAGAGTTCTATACGGCTCAGATTCGACCCATTATTCAGCGTAGGTGGGATCGAATGAATACACCTTTGCACATGGCAGCATATGCACTCAACCCAAAATGGTATGTGGCAAGAATTGGTAGAGTTCTTCCCATTGAAGATCCAGAGGTCAAAAAGAGATTTCGAGCAGCCATTACAAAGATGTATAGTTTAGAAGAAGGGAGAACAATTAGGAGATAGTGGATGCAATTTGCAAGTCTCAATGGTACCTTCAAAAAGCCTGATGCAATCGAAGATCGCAATGATTTAGGCCAGACTGACCCCATTGGTTGGTGGACATTGCATGGGGATGAGGCTCCAGAAATCTAACAACTTTCTATTCACTTATTGTCTCAGATTGCTAGTTCCTTTGGCGCAGAGAGGAATTGGTCCACATATAGCTTCATCTACTCTATCAAGAGGAATGGACTTTCCTCTAAGAGAGCAGAGAAGCTAGTTGCAGTGCACAGTTCTCTATGTCTTGCACATAGGAAGACACGAGAGTATCGGAGGGGACCAACAACACTATGGGATGTGGATCAGAGGATAGTGCGTAGATAGATGATGAGGATGGACCAAATGAGTTGTAGCATGGTTTGGTTGGAGTTCCATTGGTTGCTCAAGAGAGTGACTCTGACTCAGATAATGACATTCCCATTGATGGTCCTGATGACTTCATGCAGTAGATGGATGTAGAGGACCAATCATTGAGATTGAGTCCTTGATGTTGATTTTATTTTCAATGTTCATTTTCCATTTTTACTTTTTAGTTTTAACATTTGAGTTGTGACACTAGATATTGATGACCGACTCTTCACTCTTAACTATTTTTTGAGTTACATAAATTAGTGTTCAAACTTCAGTATCTATTATATAGTATATAGTAATATACTAGTATGTTTTGCTTTCAATTTAGATTCTAGAATGATAAATGATGAATTTTCAATTTAATTTTTAAATCAATGTAGATTATAGAATGATGAATGATATGGATTAATGTACATTGTATTTGAATATTTCATTATTGAATTTTATTATTGAATCTTATGGTATGGATGAATTAGAACATTATAATGAGCATGCCATATGAATGATCTATGTATCAAAATGAATGATGAGGATGGATCAAGATT
Source organism: Pinus taeda (assembly GCA_000404065.3). NCBI lineage: Eukaryota > Viridiplantae > Streptophyta > Pinopsida > Pinales > Pinaceae > Pinus > Pinus taeda. The sequence continues at coordinate 62,322 of APFE031412910.1, read as the reverse complement.
CAATATATGTCATTATTTGATTCAATTATGAATTTAAATTTTATGTATGGATCAAATTTGAAATTTCAATGTATTGGTATTACTATTAGTGTATTTAATATGCTTTCATTATTGAACAATGAATATGAACATGAATTATATATATATATATTATATATATATATATTATATATATTATATATATATATATATAATAATTAAAAATTATATACCCCTCGTCCCCTCGTCCCCCCTAAATTTCCCTAAAATTTGAGGGTACACCCACACGTCCCCTTTGTGTGTCTCCCCGCACCCGCGTCTCCCTCTCCTGGAGTCTTGGTGGAACATTGATCCAGAGTTAAGATGGATCTAGGCTGGTACCTAGCTCATGGTGCGTCGTCACAAACTAATTTGCTATCACGAGAAGGATCGATTGTGTGACATACTTTCCTTGTCTATTCCAACATTAAATCTAGCTGAACCCTTATGATCGCTGGTGTTGCTGAGGGCTTGTGTTGATATTCCACAGTAAAAGATCAACCCTTCACAACTATAAGTTCAATCCTTCCACGAATGACAATTCGACTTTCCATATTATAAGCTTAATCCTCCAATGAGTGATACTCGTCTTTGCATTTATGATGAAACCCTTCTATTTCTCGGCTTAGGTATAATATTCAGTTCATTGTCATGTTCTACGGTTGCATCACTTGGCCTCTTTGTTAATTTTTGGTAGCAGTGAACAAGTGTTCGAGTCTCTATGGTGTCTACGAGGTTAAGGAACACATTTTCTCCAATACCCAAAAAAGGTTTGATAGGAAAATGCCTTAATTAGATTAATTAGCCAATTATTAAATATTTTCCTAAGTCGATCTTAGGAAAACTGGTTAATTAAATCAGATTAATTGAGGTAAATTGATTTTGCTCTAGAGATTTATGGAAAAGTGACTTGATGGCGTTAATATGATCTTAGCCATCGATTGTGATTAGATCATGACCGTTGGTTTCTCAACGAAATATTATAAGAGCGAGTCGATGGGGCCTTGGAGAACACACAAAGGTATTCAGTGAGTGTGATTTGCAGTGATAGCAAAAACGCAGAGGGAGAAACTAGTAGCAAGGTTTCAACAAAGAGTTTGGGAAGAGAAATTTTGGGGAAATTCTCCATAGATTTTCTTGTCATTATGAGGAGGAAAGGAGGACAAATTATTTTTCAAGAGGGGGGCCGAATTGTTTTTGCAGAAGGGAACTTGCATGTCCAGTTGATTTTGCCAGTGGAGAAAATTGTTCACTGGAGATTTACTAGTGAGAGGCAAGCAGTTGTTGTAATTCTCAAATCGATGAATATTTAATAGTAATATAAACCCTCATCTGCAGAATTGGCTTTCCCCACATTGAGGTTTTTCCAGGGACAATTTGTCCAAAAATACCGGTGTCAATAATTTTGTGTGTGTACATTATTTCATAGTTCTTGTATTTATTTGTGAAGATTGTAGTAGTGAATTAATTGTTATTTGTCATAATTAAAATTTCTGAAGACAAATAATCTCTAGTAGACAGAAGATTAAATTCCAATTGCGGAGAATGTTATTGCCATACCAACAGATCCACAACAACAAACCACCTACAAAAAGGAGAATTCCAAAGTGAAGAGAATTATCCTTTGATGGAGTCAAGGATCATATTGTTTCACATATCATAGAGGACACAATGAAGCAGATGTGGGACACACTTATTGATCTGTACCAAAATACTACAGAAAATAGGAAGTTGATTCTCTAAAAGAAGTTGAGGACCATCAAGATGCGTAAGGGTGAAGAGGCTACATCCTATCTCACTAGAGTTCGACTTGCCATAGATGAATTGGCTGCAGTAAGAGACAAGCCAAGTGACGATGAGCTAGTGCGAATAACACTGAATGGGTTTTCCAAGGAATGGAGCATGTTCGTCCAAGTAATTTTTGGGCGAGATATACTTCTACGATGGGATCGCCTATGGAGTGAGTTCACTCAGAAGGAGCTTAGGCTTAGCTTGGTCAATGGCACCAGTAGCAGTGGCAAAGCACTGAAGGTGGAAAAGGATGAAGAAAATGTAGCCCTAGAAGCAAAAGGGTGTTGAAAAATGTAACCAGGTTTGGTCGTCATATTTATCTTTGTACTTGTATCAATATGTATTTCTTGTAAAAAGTAAAGAGAAGAAAAAGAAATTTATTATTTTTCTGGTCAAAGCATGTTCTTAATGCTTCTAGGGATTATTGAGTCAGGGAGAATTTTTGTGGTGTCAAAGTCCAATTTGGATGATTTGTAACAAAAAGAAAAATATTATTTTGAGTCAAAAAGAGTCATTTTGTCCCACAAGATCACGTCGACCTTAAAGAGGCCCAATTTGACCTCTTGGATGGCTATAAAAGGAAGATAATTTGACCTCATTTGCACACTCACTCACAATTGGATTTCTAAACGAAAGAGAAGAAGAAATGCGAAGGCCAAGGAAGAGAGAGAAGAATTCAAGGAAGGAAGAAAAATTAAGTTTTTGCTCGTCTTTATCCACACGTGCGATGTTGTTGGGATTACTGTGCGAATTACAAGATGAAATCTTGTTTATGCGAAGGTGTTGGGGAAACTCTGTTTTTCGAAGGTGTTGGGGGAACTCTGTGAAGTTGTAGGTCTGAAATTTCTGCCTTGAAGAGGTTTGACTAGCTTTGACTCTTGTTGACTTGGTTTGGTTGGAGGAGATTTGAAGGAGGGTTGACTTGGTTCCTTGTGGAGGTCTTGGTCTTGGATCCTGGATGTCTCACTTTGATCTGATTTTATAAGAAAAGAAGTTGTTTGGGTTTTCCCCCTTGTGGGGGTTTGCCCTAACTTGGAGCCTACATCCTGTGTTCTTTGTCTCTTGTGATTTTCATGCACTTTATGTTTTGGTAATTGATTTATGAAGAAGATATAATAAAATAACAAAAGCCAACAAACACTCACAAGTAATTATCAAGTAAGAGGAATCAACCCTAATCTACAAGCATATTAATTTCTCAACATGGTAGCAGAGCTAAGGTGAAGGAAGTTTGTTTGAAGATTACATCCTTGTTGGCACTCTTGTTAGAAGACTTTCTTGAAGCATTTATCTATCTTCTCTCTACAATGGCAAGCTATATGAAGAAAGGCCTCAAGACTCTTAGGAGTCTTCTTGAAACTATCAAAGGTTGCATCATCAAATTCATCTCCAAGCTATCTAAAGATGTCATAAATGAAAGTCTCTTTTTCGCTCTTACAGGTACTTTTGAGGCTGATAGTATATGGGTAATCAACAATGGAGCCTCAACACATGATAGGGTAATGTGGTCAACTCCAAACTTTATCGAAAGGAATCTCTTCTCATTCAGTTGAAATTGGAGACAAAAAAAGCTACTTGGTCAGAGGAATTGGATCCACCTCCTTAGAGTTGGAAACTGGTGGAAATATTCATCTCAACAATATACTCTATGTTCTAGGTTTGAAAAAGAACTTGCTTTCTATTTCTTGGTTAGAAGATAAAGGTGATAGGTTTTCATTTGTTGATGGCAAAGTTATTGTATGGGCTAAGGGATTTAGTATTGAAAATGCTAAGACTATTGGGATTCATGAGGGGAGGCTCTATAGACTTCTAACACCTCCTCCTCGAGCTCTAATGCATTTAGATATTACCCCTTGTGAACTATAGCATAGAAGGTGTGGTCACATTCATTATAAGATATTTCCATCATTGATTCATATGGTTACTGGTATCCCCGAAATGAAAGAAGAAGATGAAGGAGTCTGTAAGGGATGTGCTCTTGGCAAGAATGTGAATAAACCTTTCGCAAGTAGTGACATAAGATCTAAAGAAATTTTGGATCTCATGCATTATGATGTTTTTGGACCCATGGCAGAGAAGTCACTTGGTGGTGATCAATACTATGCAACATTCATTGATGATCACTCTAGAAAGACTTAAATATACCTCCTCAAGTCTAAGGATGAGGTATTTGAGAAATTTCAAAAGATCAAGGTAGAATTAGAAAATTTGACAGAAAGGAAGATCAAAACCCTAAGATCAGATAATGGTGGAGAATATATTTCCAGAGAACTTGTGGCTTTTTGCAAGGAAGCAAGAATTAAGAGGGACTTGATAGTTGGTAGTTCCCTACAATACTCAACATAATGGTGTGGTTGAGAGGAAGAACCGATCAATTAACGAATGTGTTAGAGGCATGCTACATCACCAAGACCTTCCCAAGTTCTTATGAGGAGAAGCATCTGTAACAACAATATATATATACAAAATCGAAGTCCTCATAGAATTCTTAATGACATGACCCCGAAAGAAGCATTCACAGGAAGGAATCCAAGTGTTGATCATCTCCGAATTTTTGGATGTCTCGTATACATTCACATTCCTAATGACAAAAGGAAGAAGTTGGACCAACAAGTATAAAAGGCATATATGTTGGATATAGTACTTCATCAAAAGCTTGTAGAGTCTACATCAAGGAAGATCGTCATATTGAACTAAGCAGAGATGTCATCTTTGATGAGAATTTTGCATACAAGAAGTCTAAAGACATTCCCATTGATTCTGATGAGGAAGAAGAACCTATCTTTGAAGAAGTCTCAAGGCATGACAATACTCCAGAACCCACAACTAATCATGAAGAAGTTGAAGGACCAAGTGAACTTGTGCAGCAAGTCATCATTGCAGAAACTCGAAAGAGGCCAGCTTGGTTAAGGTCAACTCTACAGGAAGTCGAAGGACATGCAATAACAAAGGGAACATTCAGAGAAAGTAAGAAGCCTAAAAGCTATTCAGGTTATGCAGCTTACATGAGTAAACTTATTGAAGCAGAACCTACTATTTATGCGAAGGCAACCGAACATCAAGAATGGAAGAATGCAATGCAAGAAGAATACCAGTCTATAATGAAGAATGATGTTTGGGAAATTGTTCCTGTGAAAATTTCATCTATCACAGCAATTGGAAATTATTTTCCTAATTGTCAATTTATTTAACAATTTATTTGCAGTTTGCTATGGAAAATACCAAATAAATCACACTTGATTTTCACAAATATATACTGTGGAAGAAAAATAACGTTGGAATCTGAGAAAATCTAACACACACATAAAATTATGAGAGGTATTTTTGGACAAATGTCCCTGGAAAATCCCAACTTGGGAAAACTGTGCAGTAGTTGAGGGTTTTATTATTATGCAGCAGTGAATTCTGAGTACAATCTATGGATGCCCAACTGGCAATCCAATCAACAAGTATCTGACAAAAATAATTAGAGAGAAAATTCTCTCAGCCCATAAGCAATCCCAACACTGTCTTCTTAAAAAAATATGGTCGTCCCAACCCTAGTGTAGGCCCTATTACCCACCACTTTGTGGGTGATATCCCCAGGAGAAATTTTTCTCCATAATGAACCTTAGCCAACAACCAACAGCCCCTTGCAGCCTCCTACTAGCTCGTTGTGCCATTTCTCTACCACCTGAGCCAACCATGTGGTCCCTCACCCACCTATATTGATCGTATGTTTGAAGGTGGGCCTCCCGAATCTAAAGGTATGTCTTGTCATGGTAATTGAGTATTGGGTTTACTTTCACGAATACTTCTGGGTATGGATTGATGGGGGGATGTAGCGAAAAGGATGGGCTTACTTCGTGCTCTTGTCCCCTTGATCTCTTTTGGATGTTATCCTTGGATCTTAGTCCCGTGGGATCTTCTTTATTGACCATTTGGTTCTAGGGTGGTATTACTTGGGAAACCTCGACTTTGGGTGTGTGGTCTCGCTCCTTTATCTTTATATATTACTCCCTTTCCACTCACTATACCCCATTCATTATTTCTCCCACCCGGGTCCACATTTCCATTTTGGGTCTACATAGTACCAACTTCCCTATCCCCTTGCCCCCACCTTGGGTCAGGCTTGGAATGATGCCCCTAAGGTTGAAGCAGCTAAAAGAAAAAGAAAAAAGCATAATTGGCCACATTTAACTGGAAATTGTACCACAAAATACAAAAGATGGTCGGGACAAAATAATTAGCACGTGGGCAAAAGCCAATACATGAGCTCTACCCCAATCCATGGTCATCACCCTGGTTCCATAGGCCCTAGATGAGCCTCCTTTATCATTCAGGAACCCATGATTGTCCCAACCCCTGGGGGGCAATGAACTGCCCTACCTAAAAGGCGGTAATCATTGTTATATCTTATAGTTCATGTTCTTGTCCTTTAAACCTTGAGCATTTAATTAAAGAGAATTCATAAAAGGCAAAAGGCATATAAAGAAGGGTGGAAAAATCAAGGCTGGGGCACCTCATGTACCACGATTTCTCCCTCCTACACATTACATACCCAGGTGTGGGCTTCCATTTATCTAGCTATCCCTATGCCCTAATATGTGGCCCAGGATTGCCCCTCTCATTCCCTACTCCATTCCACTTATTTATCACTTGCCACCCCCATTAAAGGGATGTACCTTGGACATACTATCCCCTTTAAGGGCTCAAACCATCTAATAAGGTACTTGGTTAACCCCCTTTGGAGCTTGGAGACACTAGCACATGCCAAAGCCCGCTATGGAAGGGCATGCCATTATGAAGTGCCCACTTTGTTATCCATGGTTTATAAACTCTTTTACACGATTATTTAAATGACTGGTTGTACTGGAAGCCTAGGGGACACATTGGATCTTATGCAGGATTATAGGTGGTTTCCATTTGGGTTTGGTCTTCCTATACAGGATCCTAACCCCCAAAGGTCTACATTTTCACATATAGGGTGTGCATAGAGAGCCATTGGTCTCCACAATAGCAAACAACACTCCACGGATCTTCATCGATGCCCAGAGGCTACTAGTGATCCACTTTTGGGATGATGGTGATATGCTTGGTACATTATGCCCAACAGGCTCCCATAGGAGCCCCACACTCTTGGCAGGTGTCCCAGGAATTATAAGATGTCATGGCGACATTCATTCCACCACTTGGAACCTTGTAGAGGATCTACAAGCATCTCCGATTCATATGGAGATCCATGGGGTCATTTGTGTGCTCTCAGACCCACTAGGAGCACCACAGGTCTACTACTTGGAGAACAAGGGGCCACCCCCTTGGCCTTAATATTCCAAGGAATTTATTCCTCAGTATGGCACTTCAGGGCATTATTAGGCCTTTGGAGGGCCCCATGACATTTACATATTATTATTTGGCCCCTTGTGAGGCTTGTTTTTCCACTTGTGAGCTAGTTTGGTGGGCTTGTCACCAATAGGGGTTTTATTTGCACATTATTTTATCATTAGGGGATAATGTAGGCCCATAGGCTAATTCTAACTCCTTAGGAGGCTATATATTGATGTTAGATACATTCATTTGGATCATCACTTGACTTGATCTCTCTAATCATAGAGAACTTCACATTTTTTCCTTGAAGGATATTTTTTGGAGATGGATGAATTGTGACATATCGATTTGGGCTATTTTTCTTGTCTTGGAGCTTTGTCTTGCAAATGAAATGCTAGTTGGATATATTCTATAACGTTGTAAGTAAATTTTGACGTTTTTATTCTTGTTGCTACATATTGCTAAAATTAGGGCTAGTTGCGCATAATTGAAATGTGGAATTAAGCATGTTTTACATAATTTAATGTATGCGCCAATGTCATATGAATGAAATGTCCTAGAGATTATTTGTCTCGATAAGATTGCATCATTTGTTTTGAAGTATAAATGCTTGAAGGTCACTTTTCTTTTCTTTCTCTCAACATTGCATGAAGCTGACTTTCTGGGCCTCTTTGATCAAGAAACCAAGTTCTTACTCATCATCATGCTTGAATCCATATCCCCAAGTGAATTAGGCACTGATCCCTCAAAAACGTTGATCATTTAAACCCTCTTTTTACCCTCTTCCCCTTTTTCCCTAGGTCTAGCCCCATTAGGCCACCTAGGGCATCATTTTCCTAGGAATTGTCCCAAGGAAATATTTCGATCTCCTATAGGCTACTGCGCTGGTGGGTCTTCTCCCTCTCCTCCAAATTTGAGGCAATTCTAATGGTGGAGTCTTCAAGAATCCCAAACCCTAGCTCTAGGATCAAATTTTTCCTAGGCATCCCCAAGGCTAGACCTCAATAGGATCAATTCAACCTTTTGAAGTAAATATTCTTGTTTGGTCCTTTCCTTTCACCTTGTCCAGGATAGGAACATCATTGGTTGCTACATTCCATCCTCGAACCTGGACTAGGTCCACTTGGCCTCGTGTGGTCCCACTTCTTAATAAAGATTATTTGTCAAGGACCATTTGGGAATACAATTTTCCCAAGGATTATAGGGATTGAGAACCTCGTCTATAAGCCTTTTACTTCTCCCTCAACCCTCTAATCCACATCCCTTACCCTTGGAGGACCAAGTCCCTTACTTAAAGAGCAAGCAAGTTCCATTCTTCAATCCATCTTTGGGAAAGGGTTTCCAGTGTCACTTTCCACCTATCCATAACATATCCTTTACAAGTGATCCCTACACTATCGGGACTCCTCCTATCGGTGAAAGTTTGTAAAGAGCAGGGAGACTTAGCTATGGTGATAGTGGGCTAAGCCTCCACCGTTGCCCTTAACCTAGCAGTTGCCATCTTAGGAAACCCTTTTAGGTCCCCTACTGGTTTGAGTGGTAATAGGCCCTCTGCATAGTCCCTACATGTGGTGTTGATTTTTGGTAGCATTGGATGTGCTCTAGCCATGAAAATTAGTGGAGAGGCGAAGGCACATAAGATCTCTAAGAAGTAGAAATCGTTTGGGGAAATTCCACCCGGATGGAGAGATATAAAAATAATTAATTTTTTTAATGAGTGTATTAATATAATATGGGTGAGAAAGTTCTAAATAACGAGGATCAAGCCAAATCTAATCTTAGCCGTTAATTAGGGACTTAATTTCGACCGTTGAATCGTCAACAGGAAAAGTATAAGAGGAGGCTTGAGGGTCAGTTGGAGATACACCAAGTTGATTAGGAATTTGATTTTCTGGGGCAGGGTTTGTTGGGAAATCGAGTTAATGATCTATTGCAGCGAGGGGTAGTTCGACAGAAGGCCGAGAATACATAGCAGAGAGGCAGAGATAGTGTTGGAGAGACAGCGCAGAGGCAACCTAGACTTATGTAGAGACATCCAGAGCTAACGCAGAGGCTTGGAGGGCCAGCACTGAGGATGCAGGAGGCCGAGAAGCTGACGTAGGAAGATGCAGAGGTTAGCAGAGTTGATGCTGAGCAGAAAGAGCTACGCTGTGGGACACCCTGACCACCTATTGATGAGAAGAGCACAACAAAGGAGATGTGGGACACCTTGACCACCTTATACTAGGGGTCTTTCGTGCAGTGAAAGATGCTATTGGAGAATCAACTGAGGTCATATCAGACGCATAAGGGAGAGCAGATAGATCCATTCCTTCTCAGGTTTCAAGAGATTCGCGACCAACTTACTTCCATGGGGTCTACACCTGATCCAGAGTTTATGGTCAGGACTGCCCTGAATGTAGTCTCGGAGGAGTGGGAGACATTTGTCCAAAGTATTTTGGGCAGGGCTACTTTTCCGGGTTGGGAGGAGATGTCGGCAGCTCTTCGACAGGAAGATATTAGGAGGATGACCAAGGCGAGGAGTAGTGGTAAGGGAGTTCGAGTCAAGAAAGAGGAGGAGGTGGATGTGGCTCTAGCATTTGCGGGACAAAAAGGGAAAAGGAAGAAGGATATCTCTAAGGTCAAGTGCTTCAATTGTGGGGAGCTGGGTCATTACGCATCCCAGTGTCCCAAGGAAGAAAGGCAAGGGAGAAGCTTCTAATTCAAAGGCGGCTCCAGCTAAGGCGGAGAAGGAGGACGAGACTTATGACGATTGTGCCATGAGTGCTCATGCACCTCTAGAGAAGAGGCCGGGAGACATCGAGTTGTAGTCAGGAGGACTTCATCCTAGACTAGCTCAGATAACATGTTGAAATTCATTTGCAAGTTGAATTTCTAATCTTGATAATTACTTGTGAAGATATTATTGTTCTCTTTAGCCTTTTCTTGGAGTCGCTGTTTTTTAGTATGGAAATTTCTGGAAGGTGTACCAAAAGTCTCCACTTTAGCTGTTGGTGGCAAATAGCTCTAACAACAATGGAAATAAAAAGAAAAGTTGCTAATGCGCTTTAGATCTGCAAAACCACTATTAGAAACCCCGCAAAAGATTATTTGCAAACGCTGAAAAATACATAACATCTGATAAGACAATAAAACCCAATGGAAATAAAATGATTTTTATTATTATAAAAGATTACCCTTGTTGGAGAAGAATGTAGACGTAGGTCTAAGGCATCCCACTCTGTTGGATGGGTTCTTTTGTTCCCTACACTTCAACAATTGATTTCTCTTTCGCCGGTTTCAATGAGCATAATGGATAGTGAATATGTGAACTCGATGTGGGAGCTCAAGAGTCATAAGACGATAGTGACAACGATGAAATGGTCATCTGTAGAGAGTGAGAAAAAACCTCTCTTATATATAATAAAAGGCTAGGATAGATCTAGATCTAGAGAAATAATAAAAATTTATTAGACTAAATCAAGGTCTAGCCGTTAGAAATATTTCATTATATTTAAGAGGAAAAGGTTCTTGAAATGGTAAAAAAATCTTTATTTAGTGGAGTAACTCTAAAAATAATGGTTTATTGAGTTAGTCAAGAAAAATGGTTAAAGTAATTAACAAATAAAAAATGATTTATTGATTACTTCAAGGAGATATAGTCAAAGTGAGTTAGAGATAATTATTAAATAATGATTTAATAATTATCTCATGGGAGAGAATTTAAATAATTAAAGAATAATAAATAAATAATGATTTATTTAATTATTCCTGGGTGATACAGTCAAAAGGGGTTAGAAATAATTAGTAAATAATGATTTAATAATTATTTTGAGGGAGAGAAGTTACATGATTAAGGAATAATAAATAAACAATGATTTATTTAATTATTCCTATGGATAAGTGAAAATATTTTTAATTATTTTCACTAAATGCATAAATATGAAAATAACATGAAATTAATTAAATGAATTTCTAGGTTATTTCAAGTGGGTAAATAGAAATAATTTAGGAATATTGGTTCTCTAAATTATTTCCTAAGGTGAATGTGGGTTTTATGTGTAAAACCCATACTACATGGTGTATTTCAACCATCCTAGTGGAAAATGGCTAGGTGATCATTTTTTAGGTGATAACATTCATTAAGCAATTATACTTTAGTAATTTAACTATTCAAGTACAAGAAAATAGAGATCATAGTGCACACGAGACGAGACATTTTTTACCCTAGGAAAACGCACAATGGGGAAAAAACCAATAGTCCTTTCTTTATAGAATTATTGTCAACAAGAGAGATAACCAAGTCATAACCAAATTGATTAGTAGACCAAATTACCCAAGTGCTAAGTCAACCCTCCGTCAAGACAATAATCCATATGAGACCTGCCACAGGTTTGTTCATTAGATGCCACATGTTAGTCCACAAAACAATCCATAAGATGCCAAATATCTACCCATAACAGGAGCTCAAATTTCGTCCTTGATTCATAAGATAATGAGCCTCAAATTTTAGCATATCCACAAATGAGTGCTTCACATGAATATAGAGGAAAGCTTGCCCAGAACTCCGTATGTTCATAGAGGAAAGTCTGCTCGAACTTTGTATAAGAGTCTCAGATAACCTCAAATTTTCTTCACCACAGAAGAGTTGCGAGTTAGTTGCTAAATTGTGGAGTAATGGTGCCAATATATAGTGTTTTTCTCATCCAAAAAGGTGCCTCTAAGGGTTGAGACAACTTGTCTTTTGGAGGGCTGAGTTGGTCAACGTGGGAAAAAAAAGTACTCTTTTAAAATTGATTTTTCCTTCTTTTTAAATGTCCAAATGGGACAATAATTAAATAATATTATTTTGACTCAAATAAGTTCTTTTTGAGTCTATGCTTTACAAGCCATAATAAATACATTAATGATACATTAGACATTATGAAGTCTGACCATAGTTACAGTTTCAACGACGTTAGCCTTAAAGGGGCCGAAGTAGGTTAAGAGAGAGAAGGGGAAAATTTATGGATAAAAAGTTGAATTGATCACCAACAAAGAAGGCCAGTGCCTATTCCTAGGGTCAATGGAGTCTATGGGTTCTTAAAATTGATTTATTCGCGCAAAGGAGTAAGGATATTTTGATGCCCTAGCATCAAAACTCTAACTTTCACCTTTGTGGGGGACAAAGATCACTTGGAGGAGCTAACATGAGATCACCAAGTGGATTTCCTTTCACATATCACACTGTGAGTAATGCATGCAATAATATGACCTAGTTTCCAATAAATTGATCTTCAACAAAATTAGGGCACAAAATTACACTAGATCATCAATTCATTCCATACATTAGCCATGAAATCAAAAAATTCACAATAAACAAGGTACGTACAAGACAATATGCATGAAACGATCCAATCATTGATCCAAAGTGAGTTCTCCAAAGACAAGAATAAATGCTTAAGGCAAATTTTCGCTCCATAGATCACATCTTTCCCATTAGAACAAGAGGCTGAAATATCCAAAGAAGCCAAAGTATCCAAGTCCAGGTGATGGTCAATGACAAGATGATCCTTTCCTCTATTTATAAGAGGAGGAACAATGTCTAATTAGTGTAAAAGACCCCAAATCTCAAGTAAAATTACAATGATGAATTGGGTTACAAGCCAACCCACTAGCAAAAACATAGAACCAAGTGAAATGCCCACACGCATGAGCCAAAATGTTGATGTCATCCATGCTTATGGCTCTATGAGGCATGCGTTGATGCTTCTTGGTGCCAAGAAAGTTGTAGAAACCTTCTAAAATCATGATGTGAAGGCTGGCCTTCACATTTATGTCAAATCTCTCCATGGGCCCCAAATTTCACCTTGGGGGTCAAAATGTGGTCTCATGGGTCTCTAAATGGCCATAGTGTCAATCTTTACTCCAACGCTGTGGGTTTCCAAGGTGGTGCTATCCCTCCCATGTCTCAAGGGGTGAGATCATCCTCCTTTGGGCCCTAGAGCAATTGCCATCCCCCTCAAAGTGCTAAGACGACGGGGGGCCTACTGGATCTAGGTGCATCATCCCAAAAAGTCATCAATTGTAAGGCAGAGTGCCAAAATGCTATGGGTGCTGGAGGTGCCCAAGGGTGTGTATGATACTTTGTTGTTGCTTGGAGTCCCATGGCTCTCAATGCTTCACCTGTGGGTGCCAATATGCTTCTCTAGGCAGCTGGGTACCTGTGGGTGAGGTGGCCAGGTGATGGCTGTGGTACCACCTAACAATCACCGAAGTCACCAGGTTCGTGTTCGAGTTCGAGTTCGAGTTCGGCGACCTTGAAATTCGAATAAAGCTTGGCAACTAAAATTGTGCCGATAAAGTTCGACATAAAATTCGACATATAGAAATTCGAAAAAAAAAATGTGTATATATATATATATATATATATATAAAATATCAATTTAAAGTCATTCAAAGTCCATAATGCACATTTCAAAGACATAAGATTATTGCTCAAACATTTAAATCATTTCGACATAATATTATAAACCATGAAAGCGAGTGCCAAATTCCAATAAAGAACCAAGTTCCAACTTCCATATATAGTAAACAAGGTGAGAAATTCATCATAGACATTGGCAATTTGGCACACATATCAAATTCAACAAAACCATGGGCCATATCAGATTTCATATATTGAAAAACAATCTGATAAAAAAGTATTCAAAAGATATAAACTCGAAAGTTTAAAGTAGCTTGGCGGTTTTAGATAATTGTTCATGCAAAAAGTAAACTAGAAATCTAAAACAGGAACACAAGTTTTATTCTTGATGTTCCTATGGCCCACTTGTTATATCAAAAAGTTCTATATCATCAAGAGCAGTAGGAGTTGTGAATCCGCTAGATGCTTCAGCATTAGATTCATCAGTCAATTCCCTGTCAATGTCACTATCAATGTACAAATCAGCTTCATCCATCGATGCATTTGGAATAGGATCGATCCACGGAGTAGAGGAATTGGATGACTCTTTAGCCACATTCTTCAATGCCAACTGAAAGTTACTACGAACATAAACAAGATCTTCTAATCTTCCAGATAACAATCTACTTCTTTTCCTGGAATGAATGTGGTCAAAGGAACTCCAATTCCTTTCACATGCTGATGCACTTGATCCTTGGCTTAAGATACGAATTGCAAAATTTTGCAATTCTAGTGCCCCTGAACCATACAATTCCCATCATACTGCTGGATCACTTCTGCTCCTTCCAAATAACCCTTCTTCTAACCTGTATGCCCTCAACTGACTTCTGATCAAACCTGCAATTTCTGGATCTGGATTTAGCTTCTCAATAGCCTGGATAAGTCCATTCATGATTTCTTCATCCCTATGTCTTGGTAACCCAAACAATCTAGGGTCCAAATAGCATGCCGCTGCATGTAATAGACTATGCATCATCTTCCATCTTTGATCAATTAAATCCCATATCTCCTGGTAATCAGGTTCCACATTATTAAAAGCAATTGCAATGGTCTCTTTGCAACGATCAATGCTTTCATAAACAAAACCCATACAAGGTTTATCACCATCAACCATGCGGAGCACATTAACAATTGGACCACATATTTTTAAAACCTTGTTTGCATTTTCCCAAAAGTCATTATTGAGCAATATTATTCAACATTTTTCCCCTTAGTTTCTTTTGAAAGGGTAGATATCTCCCACTCAGTGTTGCAAAAAACAGCTCTTAGGCTCGCTTTTTCCTCAACAACTCTTTTCAAAGTAATATAAGAAGTGGTAAACCTTGTATCACAAGGCCTCAACAACTCTTTTGATGCATTCTTCCTGTATATGCTCAAAGTGAGATGATGGTTGATGATGAAGTTTTGCAATTGTTTTGACTCTTCGGATTGTCTCATTGACCCAAGGAAATTTGGCTAAGTCATGCAACATTAAATCCAAGCAGTGAGCTACACAAGGGGTCCAATAAATCTGATTATACTTTTCCATAATCAGCTTCTTTGCACCAACACAATTTGATGCATTATCTGTAATAACATGGACAACATTTTCCTCCCCAACCTCTTGAATCGCTTCATCCAAAATTCCAAAAATAAATTTTGATATCTTCACGTGATCCATTGCATTTACCGCCTTCAAGAAAAGTACCCCTTGAGGACTATAAACAAGCACATTGATCAATGGGCGATGACACAAATCTGACCAACCATCACTCAAAATTGTGGATCCTGTAAGCTTCCAAGACAATTTAATCTCAGCGAACTTTCCTGTCACTCTGTCTTTTGTTTTCTTTAGCAAAGTTGTCCTTAAAGCTTCAGATCCGGGAGGAACATAGCCCTTCCCAAAATCAATGGCCTTTTTAATTACATTTTTAAAATATGGACTCCTCGCCACATTAAGGGGAATTGCACATGCATAAAAGAATTCCGCAGCAGCATCATCAACTTCTTGTTTCTCAACAGGTTTCCAGAATTGATTTAATGTTTTGGTTCCACCTGTTTTTGCTTGAGTAGAACTTGATCCACCAATGTTTGAGATTGAATTAATGGTGTTGGAGGAAGACATGGCAATCTCCCTCTCAATTCGCTGCCTCTTATTTACCCTTTTCTCCTTTTGCATCTTTTAATTGGAATGGTCTTTCTGCACTGTGGCTTTTTGTTCATGAGAGATCTTAGTGAAGTCTTCAACACCACCTCCACTTCCATTGCTAATACCGAGAAGGTGATCCACTGCTCTAGTTAAACTGCCAATGAAATCATGTCCACACAGCTAACATGAAAGATTATAACCATCTTTTTTAACAAAATTCCAAGCTACAACAGTTGATTTTGGGGGTGTCATTGAAATTTGAAGTTTTGAACCTCTGTTTGTTGAAGACCGGTGAAGGCTTGAAGTCTGAAATGTCTGCAATTTTTTTTGAATTTACATTTTCATTAGTTTTATTTTTTTTTGCAGAATGAAATTATGAAAATTTGAAACTATATTTTATATAAAAAAAATTATCAGTTCAAAATTCAGCCTGAGCCTCTTTAAATACTAATAAATTGTATTTAAGTTTTAACGGATAAAAACTAGTAAATTTTATTGAACTGATAAAAAAAGTGTATTTTAATTTTAGACTTACCTGGAGGCTGGATAGTCTGGACAGTGCGGCTTGCTGAAACTTGAGGCTGCTTGAAAGTTGAAGGCTAACTGCTCTTAGGCTTTGTCAAGACTCAAAACTTCCAAGTTTGTTGGAGCCTGGAGGTTGCTTCAAGTTTCAATAGATGCCTCTTCAACCTTCAATGCCACAACTTCAAAAAAAAATCTGAGCTATCTCACAGTCACCACTACTCAGATTTCACAATTATAATTTATACCAATCAATGATTGCAACTTGCAGGGTTTGAGGAGAGGAGTCAAGACAGATCAATATCAACACAGGTTACTGAAACATAAAAAAAAAAAAATCATCACAACCTACAGGTTTATCGAATCGCTGAACTTTGATTAGCCCAGGTCTCATCTTTGAACATTGATTATCTCATTAAAATCCCTTCATTCATTCATTCCAGCTTTTCTTTGATCTTTTGTCATTGTCATGGATTCTGATAAAATTTTCTAAAATTAGATTATGCAGAATTGCTTTTTGCAATACAAAAGACTGCAAAACATGCATTCATTTCTATATGGATTAGGTACACGGTCCTGTGACACGGTCCTTGCTCAATAGTTAAAATCCCATAGAATGTAAACCGATGTATAACCTTAGAATGCCATAGAATGCAAACAGTATAACTTTTTTCCATTGCAGGGTCATTATAGTCTATAAGCTTATAGTGTAAAGTCTGTAATGTGCCACGACCCATTGTGCACTGTGCAGGCAGCAGGAGTCAGAACTGGTGGCTGGCCGAGTTGTGTATGTCGGCGTGCTGCACTGGTCAAGCCACAAGTCGTCGAAAACTCCACAAGCCAGAACTTAGAAGCCACAACTCACAAGTCGTCGACATTGCCACAAGCCACAACTCATCGAAAAAGCCGTCAGAAACTCCAAAAGCCTGTTGAAAACCCTATTGAACAATGAAAACCCGTGGGCCGTCACTGTATGTTGCTCACGCGGACTGGTAGTGGTCACTGGGTCAGTGGTCATCGGTCGGTCGATGGTAGTGTATCATGTATGATTTTGCAAACAATGAAACCTAACCCTCCGCAAACAATGAAACCAAAACCAAAACGTGCTTGTAATTCATTTCGAAATTTTTTTAAAACAGAAAAAAAAAATCGAACCAAAACGAATTTAATTTAACCCTAAATGAATTTTAACGATTTTGTTTGCCTTTAAATTCGAGTTCTCCTTTCTGTTCAAGTTCGCCATAAAGTTTGGCGAACTTGAATGAATAAATTCGAATTCGTTTGAAGTTCGGCGAATTTCGAATTTATTCATTCAAATTCGTTGAACCTGGTGACTAAGACAATCACAACATAAATTCTAGTGCAAGCAACTAGTCATCATGTACAATAAATTTTTTTGCATCTAAGTGAACCAAGATTGAAAGTAAAGGTCTATTTGACACTTCAAACAAGTCTTCCCTTCCAAATTTGGGGCCCTAAGCTTGCAATGATGTTTCCTCCCTGGGTAGGAGTGGCTAAAGGACAAATCTATTAGGTGTTTCCAACCCCAAGGCGAAGTAACATCTCCTTAGTCCACCCTTCAATGCATAGGTGTCATGTGAACAATGATGGTAATGGAGGGGAGAAGATTTCATGGCCAAGTGCCATGGTTAAAGGGACCGACATGATCGAAATCCACATCTTGAGTGTATAGATGTGAAGAGGGAGCAATCGTGGATGCATGAGATACTAACTCGGCCTTTGTTTTTCCACCCCCCTTGTGCACCTTTTCCTTTTTCTTGATTTTTCTTTGTATTACTGCTCGTAGCTCAAAGGGTTAGAGCTGGCTTTATGTGATGTATAGTAGTTGTATTACCCTTAATGATGAGGCAACTCATTTCCCATTGGGGATGGGACATGCAAGGGTTCCTTTCTTGATGTAAGAGAGCAACAAGTGCTCAGGAACCGGATGATGGCTATAATGAGTGAGTTAAAACTCATGCTAGGCTTTTGCCCACTTGCTAATGTGTATGTCCTGACCATTTTTTGCATTTTGATATATATATATATTTTTTTTTGTGGCCATTTTTTACTCTTTTACTTTTCTTTTAGCTACATCAACCCCCTAAGGCCAAGTTTTGGGCCCTACCTAGGTATGAGGATGTATGGGTGTCAAATCCTAGAGAACCAATGGTTAGTTGAAGTAGACAAATGGAGGTGGAATAAGTGCTTGTAGTGTAAGATGGAAAGTGGTAAGTAGGGGATAGGGATAGATGGAACATGTTATCTCAATCAAGGTTTCCCTAGTAGTGCCCCTCCTATACCCATTGGGCCATTAGGGGATGTCCCACTAGACTAGGATCAAAGACTAACTTCCCAATAGGGTGAGGGAACAATATCATGGTCAAAACCCGTCTTTCTTCTAGGTCACCCCATAATCCATGCCAAAAGCCCAAATACGAGCATGCATAAGCATCCGATTGCAAAATGGATAAAGTACCTTTTAATCGGAGGCCCACCTTCATTTGTGTGCTCTTGTTGGATGGGTGAGAAGTCACATGGATGATGTACGTGGAAGAGATGAATAGTGGCATGACATCAGCTAGTGGTGGTTGTGAAGCGCTATTGGCTGGCTGGCTGGCTAGATGCAAAGTGTGGGAGAAAAATTGTCTCTTATGGGGTCACCCACCTTTGGTGCGTAACAGGGCACATACCAAATGCATGTCTAACATGTGTCCTACAAATTTGTGTTTGACACACTAGATTTGTGACACGTGAGCCTTTTGGATGTGTCAGGCAACTTACACTGTAACACATTGGTGTCTTTTCTCTTGGATTTCCTAGATGATTGGTGTTGTTAAAGGTTGAAATACTATCCAATGTTGCTGTTGTTTTATTTTTATTTCAAAACAACCCTGAGGATGAAAATTCATATGGTTAAAATAGGAGAAATCTCTAGTTAGGAGGTAAAATTTTTGAGCTCCAAATTGAGCTAAATTTCCATATGGTATGAAAACTTCCATATTGAGATTACTCTTAAGTGTAAGAGCTAGCTTGAATTTTAGTGGAAGATTACCTAGGAGTGGTGCTTGACCTTGTTTAAGATTGTTGGTTTTGATACCCTAGGTTGGTTAAGAGAAGGACTTTGGTCCTTGGGATGGTTGTTTCTTCTTCAAATTGTGGCTTTTCTAGGATGCATATGCCTTTGCTCTCTTGCTTATTTTCCTAACATTATGTCTGGTGTTGGATTGTATGTGGAGAGTGATGGCAGTGATGGTTTGAGACGTATGACATATCATATGTCTTTATTCCATAGGATTCAAGAGCAAGAGGAAGGCATGAATGTGGACCCTGGTGATGATGCCACTTATCCTGTAAGAGAAGTTAGTTCCATTTCTTTTCAAATGTATTAATGTGATTTTCTTGAGTTGAATCATGTTTTTTTGTCTTGGGTTAAATAAGAATCTTCTTTAAATATCTTGTATCACAGATCTTCATTTTATGACCAAGTTTGATTCTCATGAGGTCATCTTTGGAAGACGAACCCATGTTGTGGAAAAGTGGTTCATGTTTGAGGTTTTTATAGGTTGTAGGAAGATCAAGTGAAGCATGGTTCTTTGGTGCATGGGAGTACCAAGTTTTCTAAGTTATGCAACTCGTGTCTTGACCATTTGCATCATGAGAGACTCCTATCTTGAAGAACCTAGTGTACGGATTATTAGACTTCAAGATAGATAAGGAAAGTGTCTACAAAGTATGTGCTCTTGGTAAGCACATCATCATTTCTTTTACTTTCAATGAGGATAGATGAAGACAAAATCTTAATATAATCCATTTAGATGTGTGTGGACCTACTTCCTTGATACATAGTTGGTATTATGCCCCTTTTATTGATTATTTATCTTGTAGAACTTGGACCTATTTTTTTGAAGACTTAGGATGAAGTGTTCAACAAGTTCACAAAGTTTAGGGCCTTAGTTAAAATTCATACAAGAAGGAAGATTAAAGTGCTTCACTTAGATAATGGAGGAGATTATACCTCCATGAAGTTTGAATCCTTGTGTAGGGAAGCTAGGATCAATAGGAAGTTGATAGTGCTTGATAAGATAAGATAAGATAATTTTATTAATGTCCAACAAATGACCACAAAAGGTAGGTCAATGGGACTAGATGATACATTTAGTAAGAGTACAATTTGGGGGTGCAAATGCCACTCCTAGAAAAGCTAAATCTAATACAAAAATATATATGCAAAATGTAGTAATGAAAAATATAAACAATTGGATATGTACATGAACATGAACATGTATAAAACCATATCAGTGGCTCGGTGAAGAGACCTTGGAGAGAGAGAGAGCTCAACATGAGGTCCATTATGTCAATAATGCACGAGTCTAATAACTGACGACGAGGAAAGCACTAGGGTGTTGGCTCACTATCTGATTCCCCTGGAGCTATTTGGGAATTTGGATGCATGATCCTAGGGGGGAGGAAGGAACAAAGGATATTTCTAACATTCGATACTCGAGAAATGTTGGAATTTCTAAGTGTAACTGTTAGAAACCCTTCATGTACCTTTTTGATTTATTTCTGCCTACTTGTTCTGATTAATTAACAAGTTATTTACCATGTAAATACTGAAAATAAATACAAGTACATGCTCAACACATTACAGATCATCAACTGAAGGAAACAAAACAAGCACACAAGTGACACCGTTGTTTTTGGACCAATGTCCTTGAAAAAACCCAATGCGGGAAAACCGATGCAACTATTTGAGGGTTTTAATTATTAAGCAGTTTCAGAATACAATCTGGGTGCCAAAATTGGCTCACCCAATAGAGAATAATCTCGACAGTAGTACCTCTCCTTCAGAGAGATATTCCGGTTGAAACCCCGAATAAACACTTTGACAGCTCCTAGCTCCAATCTGCCCCACGAAAACCCTAGCGTCAGCCTCTAGGGACTGCGTCAACCCTTTCTGGCCCAGGGTTTGCCCAGCGTCACCCTAGCTCCCCCTGCGTCAGCCTCTGGAGGCACTGCGTCAGCCCTTAGAGCCTTTGCGTCACCCACACTGGCTCTCTGAGGCACTGCGCAACTCTTGGATGCCTCTGCGTGAGCCCTGGCTGGTTCCGTGTGAACCTATGACTGGCTTTGCGTCCCTCTCTCCTAGCTTCTGTGCTAATCCTCCTGGTACTATCTCTGCCTCTCTGCTTCTGTATTCACTGCCCCTCAGCTACAACTCTGATCACTCTTTTGACTTCCTCAGCAAACCCTGCCCTAGAAAATTGAAATCTTGATCAACTCGGTGTGTTCTCCACGTGACCCTCAAGCCTCCTTATATACTTTTCTCATTGACAATTCAACGACCGAGATTAAGTCCCTAATCAACGGCTAAGATTAATTCTGGCTTGATTCATGACTTTTGGACCATTCTAACATAGTTTTATATTAATACACATTAATGTTTTATTTTCCCTAAGTTTAGACTTAGGGACTATTAAAAATATAAATTATTTTAATATTTCCAAAACTGTTTAGAATCTACCCAAACCATTTCTGGGTATTGGAGATCTCATGTGCTTTAGCCTCTCCACCAATTTTCGTGGCTAGAGCACATCCGATGCTACCCCAAATCAACACTCCCTCTTAGCGAGGACTATGCTCTAGTAATACTCCTCACTGAGCATCACCCTGATCATCCGACATCGGTCCTTGTGCTGATGCTAGGCATGCTGCCCAACATCCTCTGCACTGCTGCATCTATACGAAAACTCCCTCTGCATCTGTGCTACTGCCAATGGCCCTGCCACTGTCATTGCTGCATCTGCACTGTAACCCCTCTCATCATGCTGCATCTCGCTGCCCATAGCACTGCTACTGCTAACTGTTGCATTGCAACTCAGTTATTGAGAAGTAAGTAACTGATCTCCCAACTCTGACATCTCTGTCAGGCTAGAAAGACTCCCGATGCTGAAGCTTCCTCTGTCACTAACAGGTGCTCCCTCTCTGACCTCTGTGTTGCTGCAACAACTCTGTGCATCTTGCACTGTTGCCTCACGTTGTCCTGGGACTCCTGCACTGTAGCTCCCCTGTCGCTCCATCCAAATTCGTCCCTACCGACATTCGCCAGTCCTGCTACTCCTCTTTGGGGCTCCCGTAGCAAGGTATAATCCAAGAGGTTGGGTACCTTGAGGATCTTGCCCCTCATTGCCTGTAGTTCGTCTGACTACAGCTTGATGTCTGACCACTTCCACTCAATTGGCATGTGAGCACTCATGGCATAGTCATCATCTGTCTCCAATTCCTTCTCAGCCCTTGCTTGCGCAGCCTTGGTCTCAGAAGCCTCTCCCTTGCTCTTCTTCCTCGGACACTGGCTCGCATACTGACCCAGTTCCCCACAGTTGAAGCATTTGACCTTGGAGAGGTCTTTCTTCTTTTGTTTCTCCTGTTTTCCCTCAAATGCTAGGGCAGCATCCTCCTCTTCCTCCTTCTTGATTCTGATCCCCTTGCCACTGCTTCCCGCTTTGCTTAGCCTTCTGATCTCTTCTTCCCAATTTTCCGGATTCGCCTTGCCCAGCATGCTCTGGACAAACACCTACCAGTCTTATGAGACTGTGTTCAGGGTTGTTCTCACCATCAATTCTTGATTTGTCGTGGCTCCTATGGAAGTCAGCGGATCCCGGATCTCCTTCAATCGACTGAGGAAGGGGTCAATCTATTTTCCCTTCTGCATCTGGTATGACCGTAGCTAATTTTCTAGTAGCATCTTCCTTTGCACGGAAGTATGTTGATACAACTTCTTTAGGGCCTCCCACATCTCATTTACCATATTCTTCTCGGCAATGTGTGGTACTACATGGTCCTTGAACCCGTCAAGGATGATGCTCTTGGCCCTCGCCATTGCATCCTCATACTTATCGTTATCAGCTGGGTCAACTGGGACCGTTATTGTCCTCAAGGCAAATTGCTTGAGACGGTTCTTGTCTAGAATGGATAAGATTCTGGCCTTCTAGACTACGGAGTTTGAGGCTTCGTCCAATCTGTCCTGGTCTCTTATCCCATTCACTGCCATCTCGGTGCTCCTTTACTTCCCTTATGGAAGTTCTCGGTGTGGCTCCCTTTGAGCCTCGATTTCCCTCATGGAAACCCCTCTGCCAATGTCGAGATGCCCCCACTTCAATCCTTAGTGCAGCTGTACCACTAATCCAGATTTCTTGGCTAGAAATCCTCGGTAGCAACTCCCTCTTCCTTGGTCTTGCCCTGTTAGGTACTGTTTTGACTACAGTAACCCACCAACTTCACTCTGCAACTTACCCACAACCTCCTAAGGGCTAGCAAACCGAAGGTTATATTAGGGCCTAAATCTACCTGAGGCTGAGAAAGGTAGAATCTAGGGTAACATCAAACCACGCTTAACTTGGTAGCTAGCCCTACTAGGTCGGGAGAGGGCTCTCTCCTTGTAAATCTTAGTAAAATATGATCAATGAGGTTTGAGATGACTGATGTAAGGTCTGATTTTAGGCTAGGTATATGTTCAGAAGAATTTGATTGAATTTTATGATATTTTGTTGGCTCAAATGTGAAACGCAGATTTGGGTTTGGGGAAAGGGCTCAGTTTTGCAGAGATCTCTATGGGGCGAGGTAGGCAAATGACTTAGTACTTCAAATTGAGTGAGATGGAGAGCTTTTAGACTAGTGAGGAGTTGAAGAGGGCATGAAAGTCTTAGGGATCCTCTTCAAACAGCTGAAAACACAAATAACTAAACAAAACCCTAGGTAGGGCATTGCAATTCAATGAATTCTACCTTTATCCTTGTTTTATTTAGTTAAGAAGAACAGAGAGAGATAATGGCATACATAAAACACATGTAAACTTGCAATTACAGAAGGAAACACAATACCAAATCAAGTTGCTACAAGAATCCCATAACGTGCTGCAAACCTTGGTCTATTCCTTTGCCAAACTGCTGATATGAGTGTACAATAATGCTCAAAGCTTTCACAAGAGTCCAACCTTTGCCAATGATTGAAAAACTAGTAGATATAGGCAATAAACAACTCATCCTAGCCTTTGAGGGTTGAGTTCATAAGTTTAGGAGTTGTTTAAACAAGATCTAAACTGAGAACTAAAAAGCAGGCAGCAGATCAGCTTGCCTCTAAAAACTAGGAAACTGATTCATTCAGTTGCAAACTACCTTTTCATGGATGAATCTATTTTTATGAGTGAAAATTTAACATATTTATATCAAAATCCATCAAATCACATCAAATTACATCATGAGTTTGACTATTAGAAAGAGAAAAGTCAAACTGAGAAGAAACTAGGCGAAAAAAGAGAGTTTGTTGACCAAAATGACAAAATTTCATCCTGTGCGTTGCGCTACTTTGGAGCTGATTTTGGAAGCCTTCCTGTGCAACAAATTTGCTCCAAGTGGGCTTGTTGGAAAGGTCTGCCTGTCTAGTTTCCACAACAAGTGGAATTTTTGAATTTGACCTCCATTTTCCCCTCCAAAAATGAGTTCTCCCAACACTACTTCTTGTGTGGCCAAAACGGGGCAAAAAGGTCATTTTTGGGGTGTTTTTGACCCTTTTGGAAGCTCAAAACTTGTCGAAATTTCTTGGCCATGTGAGGGCATTCATATTTTTCCATGAGGAATCCAAAAATGCTGAGTTTTTCTCAAAAGGAGGTCTCTAGCAAAAGTGCGCGCCAGGTGGCGCGGCGCACCAGACAGAAAAACCTGTATTTTAAGCCAAAAATTCAAAATTTGCAAAAAGTTTCCCAAATATCTTGAAATTTGGGCTGAGTGTCCTTCATCAAGTGCTATGTTGGGCTAAGGAAGCCTCAGCCAAGATCTAGAGTCTATCTTGCTCTTTTCGCTTCCTCGACACTGTGTTCAACTTGGCCTTCAAAATCCTGATTCTTGCTTTGCACACCTTGTTTCTCGCCAAGTAGTGGTAGGCCATGTGCCTCAACATCTTTTTCTCTCTGTTGGCCTTCTCTAACATCTGTTCCAAGTGCATATTTGCCCTCTCAAGCCAAGACTTAGGATTAGCATCAATTTCTTGTTCAAGTGATGTCAACTTGACTTTCCTCCTCTTAGCAGCTTGCCAATTTTCTCTTATGTTCTGGAGCTCCATGATTGTTTTCTGATCCTCTGACTGTTTGTTCCTTTGCTCCAGATATTTGATTATCCACTTGGCTCTTTCCAGATTGAGAGACAAATCATGAATGTCCGCTTGCTGTTCCTGAATGATCTCTTTGAGCTTTGAGCTTTGGGAGCCCAAATCGGTGTCATCATCCTGAATAAGAATGAAATCTGTCTCTTGTCCTCCTGAAGGCCCCTCATCATGTAATGGCTACTTACCCTTGTCCTGTACTTGCTTTGTTGTTGAAGGAAACGAGACCCCTTCCACCCCGGGTGGAGATAGTACTCGTTTTGCTACTGCAAACAATCTCCTAGTGCCCTTTTGGTATGTGACAAACACTGACACACTAGTGGTTTGTGTCTCATGAACCTCCTGCTGATGTGAAGGCTCTCCTGCCCCATGAAAAACTGATGGGGGAACTTGTGGACCTATAAAAACCTCATGTGCAATAAAATCCTCCCATGAAACATTCAGTAGACTAAGCTGATGCAAGACCACAATTTTGACGAATGTAAAGTGATAGATGTTGTTATACTACTGATGAGGAGGGTTCCTTTGAACCAAGGTGGTCATCTTCTCAATATTCTGGCAAATAAAATAGGGGAGATTCATCATTCTCACCTTAGTGAAGTGCATCAACAATCTGATGTGGTAGGCATACAGGTGAGAAAATCTGCCCTCACAGCTGAAATATTTAATTATGATTTTCATCAAGGGTGCATATGTGCCCTGAAAGAACCTGAAAGGGAAAACTCTACTAATCTGCCTCTGAAAACCAGCCTTGATATAAGGTTCATAATGTTCCCTGTCTACCAGCTGCCCCTTATTTCACTGCTCACCGACATTTGGAATACCGGTTGCTTGAGATATAGTCTCAGGTGTCAAGGTAAATGTCACACCTGCCAAATTGACTTGGCCATTATGAAGATGGAGTACAAACAATCGGGCAAGCTCATGATGGTATTTAACTCTTGCCACCACCTCACAAAATTGGAAACAAGATTGATGTTGGAAGCATGTGACAGCAAGAGGACAGGCCAACAGCTTAACAAGTGAAGTAGGCTCCTCCCGATTATGTTTTCCACTCTTGTGAGGTCTCCTTGGTGCATGAATTTTTCTAAAAGAGTCATTGATTGTTTCCTCATTTCTGTCATAGGAAGAATCTGATGCCATGTTTTCCAATGTTTGAGTTTACTAGATGAGTATGAAGAGATTTTATGGTGTCAATAGGTTTTTGCTGCCAAAGATATGAATGTATGAGGGACTGTGGGGGGAAAATGTAGGCACTGTGTATGAGAGGTTGGGAATGTTGTTGATAGGTTTTTGGGGAATAGAAGGGTGTAAGGGATGATATTTAGGGTTTGGGAATAACAATTAGGGTTTGGGGTTAGTAGTTTAGGGATATGGGGAATAGGGAATAGGTAAATATAAATGAAATGGGAGGGAGAGAATGAAGTGAGGGAGTGAGGGAGTGAAAATGATAGAAGTGGGATTTAGCAGCAAAAACAACAATTTGTAAACCCTAGGCAGTGTTTCTTAACAGGCAATGCAAGGAGTTAGGTTTCAATTTTTTCCTATTGAATCATTATGAACACTAGGCAAACTCATTCATTGGCCATGAGGGAGTGTCAACTTACTTGAACAATGAGGAATTAGCGATTTTGAGAGTTTTGGAGGAAGCTGTGAGCGATTTCGAGTGTTGTAGTCCTATGCGCCGCGCCACCTCACAGGTGCGCCACGCTGCCTTAGTGTGACGCGCCAATACAAGTTTTCAATGGGAAGTGGGCCCTGTATGCGCTGCACTGCGCTCTAACCCAGGTGCGCCGCGCTTGCGATTTTCACCCTTTAAACACAAAATCGCTCTTAGCTTTTGAAAATGGAAATGCACTTGCTCTCTTCACTTGTGGACACAAATCAGCCTCCTTTGATTTGAAAAAACTTTATATAGCCATGGCTTTTAATTTTTCACTCAAGAAAACCCACTTTGCTAATGTTTGATTTTCACTTGCTTTCTGAAACTCTGTTTTGGGTAGTTTGCTTTATTTTTGCCTTTGATGGACTAAATACTTTGGCATTTTGTTTCTTTTACAGGAACTGAAGTAGCAGAGGCTTGGCAAAGTGACTAGGGCTTCCTCTGAAATTATTACATATGAAAAAATGAAATTACATAAGACTTTAGTACATAAAACATATAAAAGCTCTGTTTTTCCTCAAAACAGGGTTTTGAGGAAAAATCAATCACTGAGCATGCGATTATTGAAATTATTGCTGCTGAGACTTTATTTGACCTCCTCAGGTGCCTGCTGACCATTATTGAGCGTTTTCAAGACCTTATTGATGAAACCCTAGACCTAATGAGACCTAAAACCCTAAAAATGACTTTTGCCGATTCAAAGACAAAAAATGACTGCAGATGATCTAGATGTATGAAAATGGGTTAGCAAGTAAAGAACATGAGGGAAAATGTATAATATGCCCCTACCATCAGATGATCCATGATCCTAATGGAATGCAGCTGATCAGATGAGACACCTAACATGCAATGCAACAAGAGATATTGATCACTAATGGAGGGATGAAGATACTGACACTAACAGGTTAGAGCTTCTAGGCTCTACGAAATCCCAACACCAACAAAATCCGCACCTCCTGGCCACAGGC
This sequence comes from Pinus taeda, assembly GCA_000404065.3. NCBI lineage: Eukaryota > Viridiplantae > Streptophyta > Pinopsida > Pinales > Pinaceae > Pinus > Pinus taeda. The sequence continues at coordinate 34,342 of APFE031412910.1, read as the reverse complement.
GTCAATCCTTCTTGACTGAGAAAGATGACTGGGCACTGCGTAGGTCGAGTCTGCTCCCCTCTGCCATTGCGGTGATCCTCTTCCCGGCTCAAACTTGATGATGTAGGCACTGCGTCACCACTTCCTTGTTGCTTCTTTGCTAGGAACAAATTCTGTCACTCAGGGCAACTGTTTTCTGCTGCTGCTGCTCTACTTGGCTGATGTCCTCAGTTTTTCTGTGATCTGCAACCACGCTCTGATACCATGTTGGAATTTCTAAGTCTAACTGTTAGAAACCCTTCATGTACCTTTCTGATTTATTTCTGCCTACTTGCTCTGATTAATTAACAAGTTATTTACCATGTAAATACTAAAAATAAATACAATTACATGCTCAACACATTACAGATCATCAACTGAAGGAAACAAAACAAGCACACAAGTGACACCATTGTTTTTGGACCAATGTCCCTGGAAAAACCCAATGTGGGAAAGCTGGTGCAGCTATATGAGGGTTTTAATCAGTGTTGTTAAAAGTGCGATTAAATCGCGTTTTTTTCAAAAAATCGCGAGTTTTTCCCTAGCCCGATTTAATCGCGTTTTTTATAAGAAAAAAGCGGGCTAATTTTTTTTGCCGCTTTTTTGGGAAAAAAGCTCAGGCTGGCGGGGCAGCGCGATTTATAATGAAAATTGAAAAAAAAATGAATATTTTTGTACCAAACGATTTTTTCCCGATTTTTCCGATTTTTTCCGATTCGTTCCCCGCGCCGATTTAATCCCGCTTGCTCTTTTAACAACATTGGTTTTAATTATTAAGCAGTTTCAGAATACAATCTGGGTGCCAAAACTGGCTCACCCAACAGAGAATAATCTCGGCAGTAGTACCTCTCCTTCGGAGACAAATATTCCGCCTGAAACCTTGGATAAACACTTCGACAAGTCCCAGCTCCAATTTGCCCCACGAAAACCCCAACGTCAGCCTCAAAGGACTGCATCAACCCTTTCTGGCCCAGCGTCTAACAAGTGTCACCCTGGCTCCCCCTGCGTCAGCCTCTGGAGGCACTGCGTCAACCCTTAGAGCCTCTGCGTCACCCATGCTGGCTCTCTGAGGCACTACGTAGCTCTTGGTTGCCTCTGCGTGAGCCCTGACTGGCTCTACGTGAACCTCTGGCTGGCTCTACGTCCCTCTCTCTCGGCTTCTGCACTGATCCTCCTGGTACTATGTCTGCCTCTCTGCTTCTGTATTCACTGCCCTTCAGTTGCAACTGTGATCACTCTTTTGACTTCCTCAGCAAACTCTGCCCCAGAAAATCGAAATCTTGATCAACTCGATGTGTTCTCCAAGTGACCCTCAAGCCTCCTTATATTCTTGTTGACAATTCAACGATCGAGATTAAGTCCCTAATCAATGACTAAGATTAATTCTGGCTTGATCCATGACTTTTGGACCATTTTAACAGAGTTTTGTATTAATACACATTAATATTTTATTTTCCCCACATTTAGACTTAGGGACTCCATTAAAAATATTAATTATATTAATATCTCCCAAACTGTTTAGAATCTGCTGAAACCATTTCTGGGTATCGGAGATCTCATTTGCTTTAGCCTCTCCACGAATTTTCGTGGCTAGAGCACATCTGATGCTACCCCAAATCAACAAGAACACATAACAAAATGGGCTTGTTGGGAGGAAGAATGGGTCTATCATTAACACTACCAAGTCTTTTATTCATAACATGGATATGCCCATTTGGTTTTTGGATTGAGGCTTGTAGTACAACCCTGTATATCTTGAATAGGTGTCCTCATAGGAGCTTGAAGGACATGGCACTAGAGAAGGCATTTGCATGTGAAAATAGATGTATCTTAGATCCGTGTGTTTGGTTTTCCATTTTATATTCACGTGCTTGAGGAGAACAAAACAAAGTTAGAACCCTTGAGCATCATGGGTAACTCTGTTGGATGTGATGAGACTTCCAAGGATTATAGTGTTTAATCTCTAGTGCAGAAGAAGATAGCAGGAAGAATAAATTTGAAAATTCATGAGGATGTGAGATCTTCTATTTCACAAGATTCTCCTTTAGTGATTGAGGAGAGTAAGAAGGCAAATGTACGAACATTGATCCTAAGACTCGTGATAAGTCAGATTTAGGTGTGAATGAGGTGAGGCTAGGATTAGCTATTCCCTCTTCTTCTAGTCCAACCCATCAGACACTAAGATGGCTCACTCAAATATTAAAGGAGGCTCGAGAGCATGTAGAGCGACTTGACCTTCAATGAGGGCGAGTTTACCTCCTAGGAGATATGCTAGTCATATTGCATTGGTTTCTTCCATCTGCAAGCCTTCCAATTGTGTTGAGGAGGTGAGGTGTGATACTTTGATGGTGGATGACGCAGAGATTGATTTCAAGTTGCAGATGATGGGGGTATTGTAGAGTATAGGGACAAGGTTGATGGATTCTCTTAGATAGAGATGTTACTCTCACTTCAATATTCTCTTGGAATGAGGAAGATGACCTACCTTAGGGTGTTTTAGTTGGTGGAGGTTTTGAGGTGCATGAGAGGAATCTTCGTGTTCATAGGTTGTTGATAGGCTTGCATAGATTGTTACCTATACCATGAACTTGGTATTTTGTGATTCATGAGTTGACTTGTGCATATTTCTATCTTTTAGACTTTGATAGATGTGATCCACTTGTTTTTATGTCGTGTGGGGATGTGATTATCTCTACAAGATGTCTTGTATAGCTCATGATGTGGTGTTTGTTGATTTTGGCCTATGGCATTGACTTGTTGAGATGATGGAGTTAGGTAGGTTGCTTTTGTTCCTTCATATTCATAGGTGGTCAATACTCCTTGGAGCATCAAGATGTTGTGATAGCATGGTTGGTAGGCTCTTTATAGGATAGAGTGGTTGATTTCAAAATTGTCGATGTAATTTGCAGGGGGCATATTTGGTGGAATTACAAAGGGAGTTGATAGGTTTTGATCAAAACACTTTCCTTGTAAAGAGGGACCATTAGCTTTCAGGGTTAGTACTCCATAATTATTTACACCATATTTGGGAGTGCTTAATGAGATATAGAGTACATGGTGTATCAACATTCCCTAGATCATTTGTGACAAACTTGCACATGGGAGATGACTCGTGATGGATTTGCACATTGGAGATGGCTTTCTCAATGTTTTTCTTGAACTCATTTAGGTGCTCACATGATATTATTCCCCAAGGCATTGGAGATTTTGAGACAACTTCAGTGACAATCTACATGATGGCTGCATGTAGATGATTGCTAGGAGAACACCCTGTTGACCGCTGCGTGTCAACTACCCATAGCAGTACACCCCCTTTTTTGCGAAAAAAGGGGCAGCGCTTGATCGAGATGTTCGTGCCATTCAGCAGTCATCGTCATTCTCATGATCTTATTAAAGTTGTAAACCCAGTCTGCATTTTGATGTAAATAATCTTAGCAGAGCTGAGTCATGTATGTAAATTGCCTAGGTGGACCTAATTTTCTAGTGGTAATCTTCATTCCGGAAGGTTTTTCGTCTCACCGATCCATGATCGGCATAGTTTTCCTTCAACCTGACCCCAAAGTCGGAATGAATTTTATCATTAGAGTCTTAGGAGAATCCTAGTGTGTTAATCCGCTAGATTATGTTTGGTCGCAGAACTGGGTGGTCTATGAGGGTTTGTCAAAGGGCTTTTCCCCCTTGAAGATGTAAAATTTGTAAAAGTCATGATGTAAAGAGTCTTGAGGGTTGAAAATGTTAATCCCCTCATGCGTCTTAAGTCCTAGGTCCTAGGGAAATTTCTCCAAAGGCTATGTTTGATGATCCATAAAAAATAAAAGATAAAAATAAAAATAAAAATAAA